>JAKELH010000416.1:0-67743 GCA_021525015.1 Lactarius pseudohatsudake
TGCTGATCCCAATACCCCCAACGGCTCCATCTCTTCCGCACTCATCGACCCACCTCGCTTCTCTCCGCCTCGACATGCCGTCTGGGTCAATTCGCTCTGGTTCTTGAGTTTGGCCGTAGGTCTTACATGTGGTATCCTGGCTACGTTACTGGGCCAGTGGGTGCGTGGATATATCAAAATCACCCAGACACAGTCTAGTCCACACCAGCAAGCGCGGATTCGTGCATTCTTCGCCGAAGGCGTCGACAAATTACACCTTCCTTGGGCCGTTGAAACATTACCTTTCCTGCTCCATTTTTCCCTTTTCCTTTTCTTTGCAGGTCTTCTTGTACTCCTTTTCAATACCGACCATGCAGTCTTCGGGGTTGTGGCCGGATGGGTTGGCTTTTGCGTGGCAGTATATGGATACATCACCTTCATCCCGATATTTCGGCAAGACAGTCCCTACTGCTCCCCACTTTCATCACCTGCCTGGTCCCTCCTTAATGGTACAATTTTTGCGGTCATCCGGACACTCTACTCGTCCGGGATTCTTGACCGTTTCGGCTTTGCAATCCGCGATCGTACAATCAACCTGGGAGTGCTCTCCAAGAGACGCTTTGTACAAGGCATGGTCAAGACCGCCAATGAAACCGCTCTGAAAATCTCATCCGAGATCGACGCTCGCGCTCTCATGTGGACGTTTGACACTTTGGACGAAGACCACAAACTGGAGCGGTTCTTCGCAGGCATCCCGGGATTCTGCAGTTCCAAAGCAGTCTCAAATCCCTTTGGAGTTTTCATAGAGCCATATAAGTGGAGGCTATCAGATGCATTGACTGGGCTAGTTCACCGTACTTTGACATCCGATTTGGTCTGTCAATCGGTGAGAAGACGTCGGAGCCTAATCTGTACGAGAGCGATGCACGCCGCATCCCTTCCTATCCGTCCGTCCATCTGCGAGGAGATCATCAACGGAGGGTGGGACGGACTCCTGAACTATGTCGAATTTGGCCACTTTGTCAAAAGGGATCACCACAATGATCCATCCATGGCATACTACTCGACCTGTATGGTTGCCATTGTCATTGCAAGTGTGAAAGAACGCGATGGGCTCTGGCTCGAACTGGCAATGGGTTATCTTGGTATATCAGCACCCGTCCTTCAGAACTATCTCGCACATGGTGATAGTGCATCATTCGCCAATTACATCCACGTTCTTCGGGACATCGTTCACGTACATCTCGAAAACTTTCAGTCCGGAGATACTGCCTCTCGCTGGAAGACCCTTGAATTAGTTTCTCGATTTGACATTCAGGGTACTCTTCCCACGCTACAGCACGACTTCTGCGACTTGTGGAACGAGATCGTTCGCATGGCAGGGACCACCCCGGATCACCGCGTTCGATCCATTCTTATCGTACTGCTCAAGAATGTCCGCCACGCTTACACCGCTTTACATGAAGGTACCGATTCCGCTCCAACAGCATTCTCTGCCTCGACAACCAACGGCGAGCACGTGTTATTCCAACTATCCTCTTACCCTATATGCAACATCCCTTGCCATCGTCAGCGCCCTACGTTGCCTGTGCATGACGCAGTCGTTGATGCGACGGCTCGCACTTACGCTTCCGCGCCACAATCCATCGTCTTGCCAACCGCATCTTCCAGGCATCCTGAAATACCCCCGATTAACTTTGACCGCCACGAACTTCCTCCTGCTGCGCCACCTACATCGGATTCGCCAGCCAGTCTGGTACAAAGTGCCGCCGGAGCCTCTATCATGTCGTCCTTGAGTAGCTTAGTACCCATTTCCCAATCTACCCAGACAGCTATGGTGACATCTACTTAGCTGGCCCACACATCTCCAAACCATGTATAATCCAAAATGTCCCGCGTTCTGCGACATAAGACCCACTATCTCCTGCCTTTATTGTCAAAGCCCTATTCGTTTCCTGCTTCCCAGAGCCTTGTCCTAGCCAGTGTAGGGCAACGATGCATGCGACTTTCCTTGTTTAATTTTGCGAATACCGATGTCCCACGTTATGAAACGGCCTTTGAGACACAGAGCAACGAGGAAAACAACCCCCATACTCCCTGCATGGCAAATTTAATGGCGAAACGTAGTCGTAACCGGACAATGACTTTCCGAGCGTGCAGTAGTGGGGGGTTTTCGTGTTGTGCTCGATTCTTCTGATTTGCAATAGTTGTATCGTGAATCGGATGATTTCTACCATCAAAGAAAAACTAGTCGTTCTATGTGATTGGCAGATTCTCCCTTGTATAAAAGAATGCTTTTTCGCATGCTTGTGCTTTTACAAGGTATAGACGCTTAGATTTAGGAAAACGGGTATATAAGATATATGAGTGAATAAACGTGTGCGCGGGCGGTGTCTGTACGACAAGACAATGCCTAACTCAGTATCTGCGCACACAAACGGCAGAAACTCGGGTGTGTTCACCTGTACGACAGGACAACGCCTAACTGGGGCGGATGAGTACAGGCTAGACAAATTTAAAGTACTCGTAAACATGCCTTAGTATCTGCGCACACAAACGGCAGAAACTGAGGTACTACGCTACGAAACGGAAGGGGTTTTCAAGGGGGTTTTATACTAAAAGGCGTACAGTAACGAACTGGGGCTAAACCCGCGGAGCCACATGATACGAAGGATCGAGGTAATAAGTCAGAGATATAAAATACGTAGACGTCGCGCGCGTTTGTACGACGTCAGCGATCGAATATACGAAAGGTATGGTAACGAGAACGAATCATCAAGTCAATCGAACTCACTTGAATACTTCAACATGTGCCACACGTTTTAGATCACCTTATCTGCAAAGACCACGTACCCTTCCTCTGTAGGCCGGTGGCCCGTGCTTGGCTGTCAATCCATTTGAAGGGAGACTTGCCAGACATTAGTGAAGAGGTGTCGGCAAGGCTACTTGTATTGGTGACGAACAGCTGCCAGACAGGCTTGTAACAATACAGAAAAAAATGGGGATTACGAGGCCCCGAATGCGGAGAAATCCAATAATCTTGCTCGATATTCCAGTTATGAAACGCAGTGGGCTGGCACGCTGGCACACCGGCACACTAATTGAAGATAAACGACTGGGGTGCCAGGAGCGCATACAGCGTTCTTGAATAGTACATCGTAAAGAGGTCGTTACTGTAAAGAGCGAGGTTGTCCTGATCAAACTCTATATGAGAAACTAGGAAATAAAGCGAACGAACTCGCGAATGAACATATCCGCACGTGTTGGCGGATGCCCGACGCCGACGTAACTCATGTATGTACGCATCCCACTTCAACACCATAATGAAATCCGGTGATGTCGCACAGATGTCCCAAGAGGAAAAACTAAACTAAGTGACAGATAAATCTGGACAGGCGCACAAAAATGGATTCAAAAATAGATAAAATATGAATCTGGAATCGGCGGGGTCGGACGTGACACAATCACGATGTACCACAGTTCGGAAGGATTGCCTTACCTGCCGAGTTATTATCCCAAAGACCTTGGAAACACTCTTCCGAGTCGATGGACCGTCAGAGCGTAGCTTGCTCTTTCTCAAAGACGCTCGGCTACTTTGAGTACATCTCCTATCAGAGGCCCGTGCCTCACATGGTTGTCGAGGCTCATCGCGGCGACCAAATCCTCCATAAAATCGAAGCCATCTGTTGATGAAAATGAGACCATTCACCAGAACAACTGAGCAGGAATAGTTGCTTGCCTCCATAAACCCTTGCGATACAATGTTGCCGACGTTGTATATGTCAGTGTGAAACGGGTTACACCATCACCGTCGTCCTGATCGATGCTCCGGTGCGGAGTTGTCTCCACCTCACCATTAACCGTCTATTGCATCTCGAGAGGGCCACCGGCTATACTCAATAGACAGGTTAAGGTCAACGAAGTAGTATCGAGGAGGAGGTCGCGTCGTTACGCCGCCGTATGGGCCGTCACAACTCCCAGGCTTGAAATTCCTATTTCGATCAATCTTAGCGGGGTGAAACCCATTAGGATACGTCTTGGATCGACTGGACATAAAGCTCTTGGCAGTGAAATCGCCTCCAATACGGTTAGGCTCGAATCATAACAGGTGATCGTGGGGTTCATACTGAGTGACATTTCGCTGACGCAAATATCGGATGCCCTAAATGGTGAGTATCAGGACGATACGTGAATAAGTCGTATAAAATTTGGTCTCGCCTTGCATATCTGAGTGAGGAAAGACGGCAAACTCCCCAAATGTATGGATCATGGCCGATTGACAGGGCACAAAGACACCATCAACTGTCGAGACCCGAAGTGCCCCGATAGCTCTATGACACTCGGCAGTGGTGCACAGTGATTGTCGCGCTCCCCCGGGCCCGAATGCTCTGGCGACGAGAATAACTGGTTGATACTCAATTCTTTCGTCAGGGAGGTCGTTCTTGAGCACGACTAGACAACCGTCTCGTATGCGAGTCACGTCAATTGCCGCCTTTTGACTCGGGCTGGCACATAAGGAGATGGGCAGGTAAGGAATGCAACAATACAATACGCACTATAGTGGCTTGTCCGCCCTCTGCAGTGTAGAAACCATTTCCTGTTTTCCCACCGGGAGAGGTAGGGAGGGCGAGGCTTGTAGCCCTGCTCCGCAATGCTATTATATCGACATCTCTACCAACGCTCCATTAATCGTGAGAATCACCACATTTCCGTCACCGGGTTCACTATAGGCAAAGCCGTTCCTAGAGGCCTTGTAGACATCACGCTGCATACGACGATGCATCTAAGTTTCTGAGAAGAGACACACATGCCTAGGTCATAAAACGACGGATATCGTGACAGAAGAGCAGGACACCTCACGCTCGGAACTTGGACGCAGGAAAAAAAAGGTGAGGCGCACGGCGCACTTATCGGCGCTGTGAGAGTCGAACCCAAAAATATATTAATTAGACCTTACATAACCGACAAGTGCTTGGAGGTGGGTTAATGTTCCGTATGGAATCCCAATCCTTCCGCGGAACACATCCTGCTCCACTGCCCGCGGTACGTCCAGAATATCATTCGCCATCCTCAGCACTGCGTGGAATCCCGTCTACCCCATCCTTCATTATCCACGCTTCTTCTCTACCCGAGGAGGAGCTGAGAAGATGTGCAATTTTCTTGAATTCACACGCGCCCTCTTGCGCGCCCTCTCAAAACCTGAATCCGGTCTGCCACCGCACGTGCCCCTCGAACCTGTCTGAGTCCTGTGGAACCGGGGGTTTGCCTCCCCTCTTATTGTCTAGCTCAAACTAACACTCTTGAGTGCCAACACGCACATATAACACCGCTTCGGCTTCTGTACCACGAGCTGCCCTTGCGGCCGCTCCTTCTATACTTCTCCCGACTCGACATTTCCGCGCTATCTCGCTTCTCGTTTCGGGCCACCTCTTCGGCTAACGTGTTTCATAATTGTAGTATGCTCCTAGCTACGACTAGTCTGTGTCTCGGACATGTACCCCAGTAATAAGAATGGATCCAAAAAAAAAAAAAAGAATCCCAATCCTTTGGTGGGCACAGATTTCGGTTGCAGAATAGAATTAGATATTAGGAGTCGCCGGTTTGAAAGATACAACGTATTGTAGAGTGCGGACGGATTTCCATGTCTGCCGAATTATCTCAAACTTGGCAAGACCTTGGGAGCAATTTTCGATGTAATCGCGCCGGACCGTAGCTTTCTCTGACGAGAGAACTCCTGCAATACATCTTCATCTTCAATCGAAGGGCGCTCCGTCGGGTTGTCTTAGGTCATGAAGGCGACCAAATCCTGTATGAATTTGAAACTGTTGCACCTCCGAACGAAAATGAGGCAATTTATAAGCAAGGAACGCATTCCTCCATAAACCCATTCCGTACAAGGTTCCTGGTGTAGTGTATGTCTGTGGAACGGGTTACAAAGTTGTCGGATCGATGCTCCGAGGCTGACTCGTCTCCACCAGGAACTGGTTCGTCCATCGGGAAGGATACTGGCGAGACAGACCAAAGTAGATGAAGTAGTAACGGGGGGGACGTTGCCCGCAGGAAACGTGATGTTGTTAGCTGGTTAGACTTGAATCCCTAAGAGTGATCCTAGGAATCGCACCAGTGGGCAACATTTCCCTGATGCAGGAATCGGATACCATGTGAGGAAAGGATCACAACGTATGAACGTGTAAAATCTGTCTGACTTCGCATATCTGAGTGAAGAAGGCGTCAAACACCCCAAATGTCTGGATCCGTGGTCGATTGAAAGGGCGAAAAAGCGGAAGCACCATCGGCTTTTGAGACCCGAAGTACGCCGGCAGCTCTGTGGCATCTAGCAGTGGCGCACGATGATTGTTGCGTTCCTTGGAATGCTCTGGCGACGAGGGTAACTGGCTGATTCTCAATTCATGGGGCCCTTCCTCGGGGAGGACTTTCTCGAACATAACTGAAGGGCCATCGTGTATGCGAGTCACATCTTTCTGTCAACGCAGAAAGTACCAAACGGATCTTGAAACGGATGGCACTTACAAGGCAGGGTTGTCCATCCTCCTCGGATAAGATATCTATATTCGACCCCTTCCACGATGGCACCCATCCGGGATGGTAACGAGGGCAAAGTTGATACCCATGGCACTCGATATCGTCATACCGGTCCCTCCACCAGACGTCGCTCCGAAAAAGTGTCACAATGTTTCTGCTTTCCCGGTCTACACGACCTTGTGCTCTTGAACCGGGCGTTTGCTTCACAGTAATGTTCTTCATGACGTCGACTCGAGGAATGCCAATTCTGATGGAACAGAATTCAGATGGATGAACGAGGGTCCGTTTGCTAGTTTGTGAAGCTATCATAAGAACGACCGACCCCTTAACCGCACCGTGGTAGAGAACGATCCCGGAGTCGAACGGTGTGAAAGTGGGTAATTTACAATACGGAAAAGGGCCATATTAGAGTCTCTGTGTATCGCCGATTCGAGTTACTGTAGGGAACAAGCGAAACGGCATGCGTAATGCACGTGTTCTAGTTTGGCAGAGGGTTCCCACGTCGTGGCAAACACACGGATCAAACTTCGCTTCGCGTCTAGATCATCTATCATCTATCATACGTCGCCGTCGCCGTTCACTTAAAACCGATGCTGGGTCACTAGGTCACTCCAAAGACACGTTCCGGTGATGCTCATTACACCGCACAGTGTTCCTTCACTTGCTTCTGCGGCCAACGGGCTAGACGAGAAGATATTCGGCCACAGTAATAAGCATGACTGGTCATCCGGTCATGCTTGGTTTTCTTCGCCGTCAATTGACCCCATCAGGCCATTTCAATAGGGTCACGGAGGCGCAAAATGACCGTGGCCCGGTAATACCTGGAACGAGCAGAACATGCCCTCAGCTTCATGGGCGCGTCGACTGCGGCCCGCTATTACCAGGGCCAAGAGCCATTGCATTGAAGTTGAAGCCGATGGATTGGCCGTTGCGGTTCGAAAGCCGCATGCATTCATTAATACAGGACCTATAGCTTGAAGTTTGGCTTGAAGCGTTCTGTAGGCCAGGATCTCGCGTTTCCGACCAACTTGCGGAGGATTCGTAACACATGCCGCTGAGGGTGTCAGATCACCTCGTCAACTGGAATGAGGCCACTTTCCCACTGGCGGAGAGATGTGAGATGAAGAACACCCATTTTATGGCCGACGCACTTGCAGGACCGTCGCACTGCCTCAGACTGTTCTGAATGATCGCCTCGGCCTACTATTCCAGCTAGAGGAAATGACTGTGACGAAGTGGGATTCCCTGTTGCAAAACACCACGTTTCAGACGCCCCGGAGACTCAGAAGAAGTGGGCAGCGGGGCCGTGTGTCCACGCTTTATGTAAATCTCCGCTTTCAGATTAAACGTGTAGATTAAACGTGTTCTGAGCCACGGCCCCTCAGTCGGGCATGAGGAATGTATTTCGCGATGCTCACCTCTACTCCTGCTAAACTCCTATTGGCAAAGAAACTATTCGTCTAACCGAAAGCTCGAAGAAGTCCTGTCAGGGCGGTTTATTCACCCAATCCTTGGTAGATCGAGATGCTTCGGTCGCCTGGACAGGGTGGATTACTGTACAGTAAGTTACATGGAGCCTCATGATAGAGGTTTTTGTATTACTGTATTGTAACTTGGAATTACAGTGACAAGTAATTGAGTCTGGGGAAGTCTCGGGCTACAGTGGTGTGATTCCTGGGGAGAACCCCGATCTCTTGTGCGACGCAGAATTTCTCAGTTTATTTTTTTTCAATAACTTGAACAAAAGAAACCTTCATATTCCAGGACATGTTACCAAAGACAAAGACCAGAGTCCGAGGACTTTTGTAAATAGTTTGTACCTAAGGGCCCTCTAAGTACGTGAATAAGGAGAGGCGCAGACGGCCTGCCCTGCTAGCCTCCCGGAGTCTTGTGCCAAGACGGAAAACTACCATGCGATCAAATAAATAAGACCCATTCTCGGGTCTCTGTTCTGGCCATTTTGGGCTTGCTGGAGTCAATGGTGGTTCATGCAAGGCAGGGAAGATCGAAGGGAAGGGTGTGGTCTCGACTCTTTTGAGTATAGAAAGAGGCACATTGCAGAGAATCAAATTAAGAATCCGGGATCGCCGGTCGGCAAAACACAATGTATTTCAGAGTGCGGAGGGATTGCCATGCTTGCCAAATGATCCCAAAGACCTTGGGACTATTTTTCGATGTAATCGCGGACCGAAGCTTTCTATTGCTCAAAGACGCTCGGATGTGAGAAAACTCTTGCAATACAACTTCAATCGAAGGGCGCTCCGCCGGGTTGTCTTGGGTCATCAAGGCGACCAAATTCTCTATGAATTCGAAACCATTGCACTGCTGTGAACGAAAATGAGATAGTTTACGAGCAAGGGACGCGGTCGCATACCTCCATAAACACTTTCCGTACAAGGTTCCCGATGTAGTATATGTCGGTGTGGAACGGGTTAGAAAGTTGTCGTCTTGATCGATGCTCCGGGGCCGACTCATCTCCACCAGGAACTGGTTCGTCCAGTACATCCCGGGAGGGATACTGGCGAGACAGACCAAAGTCGATGAAGTAGTAACGGGGGGGACGTTGCGCCGCAATAAACTTGATGTTTTTGGCTGTACAATCACTTCAAAATAGTTAGACTTAAATCTCCACGAGTGATCCTAGGAATCATCATACCGGTGGGCAATATTTCGCTGATGCAGGAATCGGATACCCTGTGAGAAGAGGATCAGAACAATGCATGAACATGTAAAATTTGTCTCACCTCGCATATCTGAGTGAAGAAGGCGTCAAACTCCCCGAATGTCTGGATCCGTGGTCGGTCGAAAGGGCGCAAAAGCGGAAACACCATCAACTGTTGAGACCCGAAGCGCGTCGACAATTCAATGACATCCAGCAGTGGCGCACAGTGATTGTCGCGCTCCTTGGAATGCGCTGGCGACGAGAATAGCTGGTTGATTCTCAACTCGTGGGGCCTTTCGTCTGCAAGGACCTTCATAAGCATGACTGGACGGCCATCTTGTATGCGAGTCGCATCCATTGCCGCCCTCAACTTAAGCTAGCATTTGAGGAGATTGGCAAGAAAGAAATGACAACACTCACTGTGGTGGCCTGACCGTCCTCTACGGTGTAGAAATCTTTGCTAGTCTTGAACCAGGATGGTTCCCACTGGGGGTGGTACCGAGGGCGGAGCTTGTAGCCCCGCTCAGCAATTTCATGATAGCAATCTCCCCACCAACGCTCCGTCATCACAAGTGTTCCGGCTTGTCTGTCGTTGGGTTCATTGTAGGCAAAGTCGTCCCTAGCGGTACTTGCAGGCATGCTATGTATGCAGAGGTCGGGTGGCGTCAAGTGTTGGAACTAATTCGTTATCGTGGTGGTAGTGGGAAGAAATCCATGGTGTGCAGTGGTTCATAAATATTGCTTGGAAGAGAGCTAGTGGTTCACGCGCACCACGCATTGAGCATGGGCATGAGCATTGAGCACTGCCACACGGAGTACTACTAGTACTAGTGCCACATTTCAGCGCTTGGCCGGGCCGCGACACTTCTCCATTTTGGGAAAACAAACTGTGTGGTCGTCGAGTCGTGATCTTCAACACTGACGCTTGCTGCCGTCCTCTCTGAGTCGTCACAGGCCCACACTACTGACCTATGAGCTGCGTCAAACATGTGCTTGCAGAGTTCTCGGCTGCACAGTACTCCCATCTTCGCGATCAGCTTGCGGTCAACGTAATAAACCTCGTGGGGGTTTCCCCTCTCACCCTGACATTTTCCCGGATCCTGGATGACTCTGGAGGGCTTGTGCACGAGGCCGACCACTTCTCCGCATATACTTCGCCCTTTACTTTGACCACCCAGCGAGAGATTGAAGCTGATTTCCCATCCTTGCACTTCTTTGTGATTTCTGGAGTTCTTAGCTCTATACACCCTGTCTGAGCTAGTCACTGGTCACGATCTCCAAAAAGACCGCTATGGGGGACATATCGTACCTCGGGGCTCTACTGCTTTTATTCACACGCCTCGCGGAGAGTCCCTAAGCTTCACCCCCACCCTTCACCCCAAACTAAGTGTGTCTCTTACTCCCTTTCTGTGTCCGGAATCATGTCCGGCCCTCCACTCGACGCATCAGGTGTCTTGACGTTAAAGCTGTTGCACTTCTTGGCCGATCGGAGACCATCGGCTCAGGAGGAACGGGGTGACCAGCGGCTGGACAGCGCCCGTGAATTAGCCAGAGGCAATGTTGACCAGCCCCGGTGACTTGGAGATCGTTCGGGAGAGAATCACCTTGTAAGTATTGCTTTCATGCAATGTCATGTGCTCAACCCAAGTCAGTACGGCCGAAATTAAGGTGGGATTTGAATCAAAGAGAGGCCTTCCGAGGTACCTACAAGCTCGCGAATATCGAAAGTCTGCAAAAGAAACTCTCAAATTCGTCAAGGTAGGTCGAGCACATTGGTCGAAACGAGGTTTCTCATATCATCGCAGACTCGTGCATTCGTCGGTGTATATACCCACCACTTCCACCCACTCCGAGTTCATACTTGCTTGTTCGTGTGGCAAGCTAGTTAAAAACACCGAGTCCGACGTCTGTCCGCGGAATGACCCAGAAGCTGTTCCTTGCTACAGCCCCGCAATGACCTTCTAACGGCCTCTTTATTTCGCTTCTCGTAAGGCCGGGTATCGTAACGCAAAGATGTTGGGTCATATTAGCAAGTGGTTTCCCGGCCCAGGAGATTCGGAGGGACAAACGACTGGACGGCGTCCCCCCTTCAAGTTTGGTCAAGGAAGATGTTACAGTATCAAGGCTTGGACAATCTCAGTCGACAAGAATGGTAAGGAGATTAGTGGGACACCCAGGGCCGGGTGGTACGATATACTTTGGTAGCGATGTTGACAAGGTGAATTGTGTACTAGCAGGATGTTGTACTACGTTGCAAGCTACCTCACCTCGTTGATGCAAATGACCGATGTCTACGCTATTTATTCTCGAGCTTCAGTTATGACTTCGTAGTTGGCTGGGATTTGATCGAGCTTGATCTGCTGAATCAAGGTACCCTTCCTCTGGTGTAGAGCTGATGACCTCACGAGATAAATCTCGACGAATAAAGCTGGAGGCACTGCAATTCTTCAACAACGTCGCCTTCAATATGGTGTTCCGGTTCGGTAGGGGTATATATAAATGACTACTTTACTGCGATCAATCCAACAGAGTAACGATAGTACGGCTTAGTAGATAACCATCCATCCGACCGACGAGTTAACAACAAAGTTCAAAGAGAAAAATGTTCCACTCATACAACAACGCGCAAGTGTCCGAATAGCGCCAAGTTTGAGAAAAGACCTAGATAACCGGACTGAACCGAACCTAGACACCAAAAACCGAACGGACGGACGAGTGAACAAACAAACAAATGAGACAAAGCATTCTGTGATGGGATCAGACGCCGGGAGAGTTGAATCCAGTCTGATCTCGCCAGCTGTCGACCAGACCAAGGTCAACTCTGAACGAACAGGCCGTGCGTGCGAAGGGGCTGAACCATCGAGAATGAATAGTTGGTGTCATCGCGGCGACACCCTCGCGTTCGTTGGGCTGGGTAAGGCCTCCGTTCAGGTGCGGCAGAATGTATACCTCGACAGAGTTCTTCGGGGCACCCAGGAGTATCCGGGTCTGGGCCTGAAACAAGCACGCGGCCAATAAAGGGGCGTCGCCTCGGAGAGGTACACCCGAGCGATGACGTATTGCCCTGAAAAAAAACGTATTAGAAGACGTAGTGTTGAGAATCGAGATACGCGCGCTGGCGGGCTGCGTGAGGTCGTAGAGCAGTGCGAAGAAGTCCGGGTCGCTCGCAAGGCTGAAACCAGATACACCTTTTTGCGCACCGTTCATGATCATGATCGTACCTGGCAGAAATGCGGCCACGAAAGACATGACATGTTGAGAGTTAGAAGGCGATGCCTCAATTCGATACTCAACGAGATGTACTGCACAGACCACCCGTTCGATGACCCAGGTTGAGTTGGAAGACTTATGTGGATTGACAAGGTAGCCAGATCCGTGGACGGAGCAAATTGAAGCAGGAGAACCGAAGCGCCTTCCAACGGAGATGTACGGCGGGGATGGAGCGGTTAAGTTGTGTGGAAATGGAAAGGTGGCAATGAGGCGGGAGATGAACAACGGTCATGGTGAGCATGCGGACTGCGTGCATGTGAGAGATTAGGCCGGGCCGCCGTCCTGCAAAAAAAGACACGTAGGACTCACGTAGGTCGTCAAAAGCCCAGCCAGCGGCGTCCGTGAACGACTTTCCGCAGCTAGCTTCGGCTTTTATGCACAGACCAACAAATCACCTGTTAGGAAACATCGGCGGCAGGAGCACAAGGCAATAACGGTAGGAAGGGGAAGTTTAAAGCATGACGGAGGGCGATGGAGCACTACAGTTTTTAAATCATCAAGACGGAAGTCAAGATCAAGATGGAAGCCGGTTGGTTGAAACTCCTACTAAATTAGCCTGACGGAAGCAACGTGTTACGACGATCCCTTATCCGTTTAGGACACCAGCGGGACCACGGGTTTTTCCGCCCGGATCAGGGTGGAAGGTGCCAAGAAGTCACTGTCATAAAGCGGTGTACTCCTCTTGGCAAATGAATTCTTTTTTCGAAGATGAGTCTTTCTTACAAGTTACAGCAGTTTTCACCGCGTGGAGCAGGAGCCGCCCCTATACAGCTTAGCTCGCCTTGCCCCTTTTGCCTGCCACCCCCTTCTCCCATGCGTGCACCTTTCCTCGCGCCCTGGCCCTCTACCCACGCACCCAGAAGACCGCATAACCCCGAGGTGCAGAGTCGGGGTCGCGTTGCGCGTGCCCGCCGCCACTACGCGCGCCGTCCCGTTCTTCCCCCCTTGGCGTTTTTCCGCTGCCTTCCATGTAATATTGGCTAATAAATGTACTTTCTAACCATCGCCCATTACAGTAAGAAAAATACTAACTTACAACCTGAGTCCTGTAAACCGACGACGTGCCAACCCTATATCTAATAGTTTAGGCGCTGTGGCAGCAGAACAGGCCGATTTCCCTCTCGTTCATTACTATCCCAAGAAGTGAGCTAGTGAACGACATCACAGCAAGGTATTCCATGAGGCTAACATGCGCATCAAACTTCGCTTGTGCAACACCCGTAAAAGGCACCTATGCAGCACCTGCGTAGCACCATTGTCGCCGTCAGACTATCACGGTAAATGAAACTGACGCTGGGTCACTCCAAAAGCATGTATCATTGGCGGCTGTATAGCACTGTGCTCTTACCACGAGCTGGATGAAAAGGGGTTCCATGCCCGGTTTTCCCAGTTGTCACTTGCCCCCATCAGTCTATAATAAGGTCATTTCCGTGGTTGTCAAGAGGGCGTGTTACGTGGTAATGATGGTGGCATTACCTCAAAAGTGAACATGCTCTTAGCTCCATTGGCGCAACTCACTATCATGGCCAAAGAATTGGAGCCTCTCATGTTTTTAGTCCAGGGTCCATCCTGCTAAATGTGCTGTGGGCAAGGGTGTAAGTGAGGTCTTGATCGCACGCCGCGTTTCCTTCAACACATGGCGACGGAACTTGACGATAGATCGAGAGTCTTGCCCGGTACTACCCGTCCACAACTAAGTTCAAAGTCCCGGTCCTGTGCTTCCGGGTCCGCATATAGCCCCATCACTACCCCCGCTGCGACATGCCGTGGCTATCGTGATCCCAACGACTCGTGGTTAAGTGGAATCATGTCCAACCCAATAGCATTTAACCCCCGTGGTTCGCAGTGCAGTTACAAGTTCCCCATTCCTTTCTACAGCCTTGCGAGCACACGACTATAACCCCATTCTTTCATCGGTTCTGCCGATATCGACAAGTCAAAACACATGCTCATAGAAGTAGTGATTCCGCGGCTGCGAGCTTGCACTTCCGTGCATGAACGAAGACACTGTTGAGACCTTCCCTCAACACAAAACAAAGATTACTCAGTCTGAACGTATACTTGCACCCGCAAAACGTACGTTCCCTCCGCCTCTGCTCAACGGTGCCACTTACAGTCCAGGTAAGATAGATGTGCACTTTTCTGCAGTAGGCCCTGTTGTCATTTGTCTACCCCGCATTTCCTACGGAATTCGAGCATGCCCAGCAGGGGCTGACCCCATGGAGGCTGTAGCTGTACATTTTTCAGCCCAAGTGGAGGACAAGTCGATCGCGGTCGAGGGTGACACTTTATCGATATCCAAACAGGAAGCCCGAGACGATGAGTGGTGGAAATACCGGAACATGAAGAGCGACGAGGGTGTTATACCGAAATTATCTCGATGTACGTGTTCTGACCACCCATGCACCCATACCTCTTTCTTGGCTAGATGAGTTTTTCAGCTCACAGGAGCGGGTCGCTTGTTTGCTCAGTCCACAAAACCAGAAAACGAGGAAGGTGCTCACGGCCAAGCGCGGGACGAAGGAGTTGCGTAAAGAGAAGGAAAAGCACAAGTGCGTACCGCGTGCAATCGCGAACCAGAACACGGGGTCGAGGAAGCTGACAGGCCTGATCCAAGCCGGACGTGCGAGTGGGACGACCACAGAGGGCGGCTCTTCGTCGGTTGAAGATGTGTGTCAGGCCGCAAGGCCACAGGTCGTGGGAGAGCTGAGGTGATGACGACAACGCGCCTTCAGTCTCTCCAGGCGGTACCCGCATCTTCGGAGTAGGCCCAACAGGCTGACTAGTTCGAGGTCTTCCTGAAAGATGCAGGTCGCGATCTGACTGATCATCTTCGTCACGCTTCCTTTGAACGGGACAAGACCGATTACCATCGAGAGCCCTATGTACCTTAGTAGGTCTTCTTTAAAGGCGTAACCATCCGTGTTACAGAGGCGATCGATGTGCGCAGTCCAAGCCCTCCGCAAAACCTGCGCTATCGAATGAACTTCCTTGACAGCGGTGAAGTGTCAATGCGAGGGCCTTAACTCACTCGACGGCAGTCATGGGCCACCCAACCCATCAACCGGCCTAGGCGGGTAACTCAAGGGTACGTGGAGGGAACGCCAGATGCGCACGCAGGGGCATTCGGTCCCGAACAGGCTCGGATTCCGGAGGGGTGGCGCCGGAAGTAGCTTTCCATCCCATGGCCGCACCGGCGATACGCTACAGCGCGGTAAGTCATGAACCCTCCCCGGATAGTAGTATTCAGTTCAGCCGCCTCCATCGCCTAACGGTGAGTGAGTCTTTGCATCGATTCACGTTAGCCGAGTCTCAGAATAGGAGGCCGCGATCAGCTGCAGGTACATTAACGGCGAAAAGAGGGAACCAATGGTCATTGTAACCTCAGCGACATGACCGTGATATGACAACAAGTGAGTAGTGACTGAGGATATGCTTCTTCTGTGGAATCATATCATGATACAATCCATTGCGCCAATATAAAAATATATAGAATAAGTGTACGAGTTGATTGAGAGTGCAGAGTATATAAGATTGGAAACCGCGGCCGCCCCGAGCACGCGGAGTGCGGCGCGCATCAGATTGTGCACGGGTTGTGCCGACGGTGCACAGTGCGGGCCCGAATGCACGGTGGAGTGGGGACGCGCGCATGTACGGCGAGAGGGTATGGTTTGAAAGTGAAACGCGCGTGACGTACGGCGCGGGCAGTAATACGATGTGCGCGTCCGCGTCGGGGCCCGTGCTCGTGATGAATGGGAATAGTTGGGTGATAGGACGTCGGTCGAGGGCAGCATCGGCACGGAACGGGTGTGAACTTGCAGCTTGCAGGGCGGGAGGCGAGAGGCTGGACATGGGAATGCGCGTGGAAGGTTCGAGGGCGAGTCACTGCTCCAATGCCAATGGCTAGCACCGATTCGTGTCGAACACGACCACAGTCTTGCTGTGTTATCAATTTTTACGGATTCAAGTGTAAGTGGCGGATTAGTGAGATAAGAATTCAACTTTAGTCTCTATCCACTGCTGGTTCAGTCGGTGGACAATGCTGTGGATCTTTCTCGAAATGTCTGCTGTAGCTGTCCCTCGATCTCGCGCTGCGTGAAAAATTGGAATTGACTATTGATCTAGACATTTTGCAGTGGTCTGTCTCGAATACCTAAACGATGCCCATTGGCTTGGAAAACGACGAGGACAAGGACAACGGCATAAGAACAGAGGCCGAAATGAGAATGGCGTAAGAGCAGGGACAGCCTCGCTGTTGGCATGCCGGATTGACTTTGACCCACGCCGCGTTGTCAGAGCTCCACCCACTCGACAACACAATTTTGAGTTTGAGGCTTGGTTTGAGGACGGACTCCTACACAAAACTATTGTACATCGAGA
This sequence comes from Lactarius pseudohatsudake, assembly GCA_021525015.1. Lineage (NCBI taxonomy): Eukaryota > Fungi > Basidiomycota > Agaricomycetes > Russulales > Russulaceae > Lactarius > Lactarius pseudohatsudake. The sequence continues at coordinate 16,835 of JAKELH010000416.1, forward strand.
CAACCTCGCACATTCATTAATTTCATTCCTTCGACCATTCGTGTCAAGTGGAGGTTCAAAGTGAGTCAGGGTAGCAGTCAGTGGTCCGAGTCGGCTCCGGATCGGAACGGAAGTACCGTAACGCGCTCACGTGATAGATAGATGGGTCACGTCGCTGACTCGAGCACCGCGTTGGCCTATAGGGGATATTTGCCGGACTGGCGGATACCATGAGATTGCCTGCCACTGGCTGCCAGTGTCACGGCGTTGCGGGCGACAGGTTACAGTAAAACATGCGCGCAGTGACCAGCTGCTAACTAGAAACGTGTACCAAAACTAAATTAACAAGTACTCTCACGCTAATGTTCCATGGCAGAATCCCAATCCTTTGCGGCGCAGAACTCTCCGTTGCAGAATAAAATTAAGGATTTGAATCCCAAAATGCTGGTCGACAACACACCACGTTTCGCAGAGTGCGGACGGATTGCCATGCCTGCCGGATTATCCCAAAAACCTTGGGAGCATTTTTCGATATAATCGCGGACCGTAGCTTTTCCTTGCTCAAAGACGCTCGGATACGAGAAAACTCCTCCAGTACATCTTCGATCGGAGGGCGCTCCGCCGGGTTGTCTTGGGTCATCGAGGCAACCAAATCCCCCATGAATTCGAAACCTGGGCACTTCTGTGAACGAACATGAGACTATTTATGGTAGCGAGCTCCGCGGTCGCATACCTCCATGAACTCATTCCGTATAAGGTTTCCGATGTAGTATATGTCGGTGTGAAACGGGCTACAAAGTTGTCTTGATCGATGCTCCGGCACTGACTCGTCTCCACCAGGAACTGGTTCGTCCATTGCATCTCGGGAGGGATACAGGCGAGACAGACTAAAATTGATGAAATAGTAACGGGGGGGACGCTGCGCCGCAGTAACCATAATGTTGTTTGCAGTGCAATCGCTTCCAAAATGGTTAGACTCGAATCGCCATAGTTGGTCGTACAATCATACCGGTGGGCGACATTTCGCTGATGCAAGAATCGGATACCCTGTGAGAAAAGGATCAGAACGATACACGAACATGTGAAATGTGGTCTCACCTCGCATATCTGAGTGAAGAAGGCAGCAAATTCCCTAAATGTCTGGATCCGTGGTCGGTTGAAAGGGAGCAAAAGCGGAAACACCATCAATCGTTGAGACCCGACACGTGTCGACAGTTCAATGACGTCCAGCAGTAGCGCACAATGATTGTCGCGCTCCATGGAATGCGCTGGCGACGAGAATAGCTGGTTGATTCTCAATTCGTGGGGCCTTTCGTCTGCGAGGACCTTCCTAAGCATGACTGGACGGCCATCTTGTATGCGAGTCGCATCCATTGCCGCCCTCAACTTAGGCTAGCATTTGAGGAGATGGGCAAGAAAGAAATGAAACAACACTCACTATGGTGGCCTGACCGTCCTCTACGGCGTATAAATCTTTGCCTGTCTCGAACCAGGATGGTTCCCATTGGGGGTGGTACCGAGGGCAGAGCTTGTAGCCCCGCTCAGCAATTTCATTATAGCGATCCACCCACCAACGCTCCGCCATCACGAGCGTTCCGGCTTGTCTGTCGTTCGGTTCATTGTAGGCAAAGTCGTTCCAAGCGGTACTTGTAGGCATGCTGTATATGCGGAGGTTGGTGGGAGGCGTCAGATATAGGAACCAACTCGTTATCGGGGTGGTGGGAGGAAACCCATCTTGTGAAGTGGTTCATAAATGTTGCTTGGAACTTGGAAGAGAGCTGGCGGTTCACGCGCAAATCACGCCTTGAGCATGACCATGAGTGGACCCAGTATCAGCCAAGTAACATCAGCGCCGGGCCGCGACTATTCTCCATTTCAGGAAATCAAAACGTGAGTTAATCGTGACTCGTAATCAACCTCTTTCAGCAGTTCCTCTCGTCACAGACCCATATTATAGTTGCCTCAAGCATGTGCTTACAGAGTTGTGAGCTGCACAGTACTATCTGTTAGACACGAGGGGTCAAGCGGCGAGTACAGAGACCCTCGGGCTCTGTGAAGCTGAGGCACGAGGTGGGGGCTGGCTCAAGAGCCAGCTTCGGTCAGGGGTACGAGCGGCTGAAACCTTCGTCATCATGCATGCCCACCGCCACCTCACGATTTATCACTAGTGTCATGGATTCACCAGAACATATACTAGTACTTCACAAATGTTCTTTATCGGTTGGCCCCCTTGAACGCCACCGCATGTTCGCCACTACTCACACTGCCTACGGGCCCGGGCCCGTTCTCTTACCATCCCAGACACACTCCTTCTCCACACTTTCTCTGTCCCAATGTCTGATTGTAATTTACGGTCATGCAAGCGGTCATACCATAGCTACTCGTAGTTACACAGCGCTGACATGGGTCAACAAATGATGTGACAGAGGGATCCCGGATGAGATTACGAGGTGAGGCCTCACAGTGCCACTGGCAGGACAACATTGATTGTTGACGAAACTAGCAGCTAACCGCAACCGTGAGTGGACAAGCGAGGCTATCCATTCGCAGGGACTGTCATGTTTGATCGGATTTGATCTGGCACGAGTCCGTGGCTGCGTGGCATTACGTTACTGTATTGTAAGTAATTTTGTACTCGTTGTTACAGTCAGGCAAACCGGACACAACTCCAACGCCGTCTTCGCGATCGGCTTGCGGCCAACGTAATAAACCTTGTGGGGTTCCCTCCCTCAAGGTTTCTCCCACCACACCCTGACTTTTTTTTTTTTTTGGATCCAACACCCTGACTTTTTCCCGGATCCTGTTTGACTTTGCAGTTCTACTGCTTTTATTCACACGCCTTGTGGGGAGTCCTCGACCCCTACCCTTCGCCCCAAATTGAGCGTGTATCCTTTCCCCCCTTTCTGTGTCCGGACTTGTGTCCGGTCCTCTAATCGACGCATCGGGTGTCTTGACGGTGAAACTGCTGCAATATTGCTTCCTGGCTGGCTTGGGCTTGGGCTAGAGACTGCCGGCTCAGGTGACTGGCGACCGGACAATACCCGTAGCCAGAGAAAATGGAGCTTTGATTACCCGATCGTATATATATCGATTGATCCTGAGGCGAGCACGGACGGATGTTCTATTTGACCCCATTTTTGCGTACATGTACATCAGGATCCCAGCCCAAGGTCACAAGTATCCGTAAGCTGGGTGCCAAAGTGATGCCCAAGCCTGCAATTACATCAAGACAAGCCAAGATCGTGCTAGCATAAGTTACAGCGCTTGACGCGCTCAAATGACATGAATTTTATTCGTCCTGTTCATCTTCATCATTCAAGAAAGCATCCAAGTCGGTAATCGAGGACTCGGAAAACTGACTTTATTTCATTGATAGGAACTTCGAACTGGTCGTGAGACACATTTCCGACACTAACGAGCGATTGCCACTACTAGCAGGAATGACATCAGAGTTGGAGTCGTGGACCATGAGTTCCATGAGTCGAAAGGCGGCGCAAAGCGTGGTGCAGTGCGCAGGCAGGGAAGTACCGCCCCTTCTGCACCCACATTTGTGGACGGCGCGCACTATCCCGTTCCCACACCCTCCCCCTCTGCGCGCAAAAAATGAGGGTCGCGGAACACCCTCTTTGCCCCCCTGTATTAAAGAGGGAGCGACCTCTCTATTGCGTGCCCACCTTTGCGCGTCCCTCTTTCCGAGGCTCGCCCCCTCAGCGCGCCAGGACCCGATGTTATACCACGGGTTTGCGCGCGCCTCGTATACGCTGCCGCCCATTCGATGCCTCGCCTCCCCCCCTCACCCCGTTAGCCGAGTTTCTACATCTGAAGCTGCGATCAGCTGCAAGTCCTTTAACGGGGGGTCAAAGGGAATGTGCTGCGTCCTTCCATCATGCTGGCGCTCTCTGCTTTACGCACTATCTTCTCTCGAGTCGATCTATTCTCCGATGAACCAATCGTCATTGCAACCTCAGCGGTATGATCAGCGAGTGGTGTGATGTGATAACAAATGTGGAGATGAGTGCTTCTACGGAATCACATCATGATACGATACAAAGTGCCAATATCAAAAAGGATTATAATAAATCTATGGGATAGCAGAATAGTATAAAGACGGGAAAAAAGCGGCCGGTGCGCTATTTCCCCCACGATATACGTACTTACGTCGTTGCGGCGAACTCGAATATGTATCGAGGCTTTCCGGCGGGTGGGCATACCGAACAGGCACCCGCGCCGGCGCGTACAGCCTAGGTTGTAGACCGTAAGCAAGCGACGCGGGCGCAGGTTCCGACAAAGCAACAGATGCGAGCTCGTCCCTCGTGCGAAAGTACCGATCCATATCCTCCGCATCAAACTCGCTCAGCGGCGACACCGACTCTGCGACCTCGCCCTCATCGCCGTCAGTATCACCACGCGCAACCGCAGCAACCTCCTGCGCCTTCGCCGCCGCCGCACCGAGCACGTGCGTCCGGCGCCGGCGCGCTGGAGGCGGTGCCGGCCGGAGCGCACTGTGAAGTGGGAGAGGGCGCGCAGGTAGGACGAGAGTGTGTAGCTGGAGTTTGCGAGCGTTGCGAAGGTCGAGAGCGCGCCGTAGCGCGGGACGCAGCACGATGCGCGCGTCCGTGTCTGGGGCTCATCGTGCTCGTGATCGAGGCGCGGGCGGGCGTGGTGGTGCGTGGGGGGTAGGACATCGGTCGAGGGCGGCGTTGGCATGGAGTGCGTGTGCTAGCCTGACTCGTGCGTGTGTATGCTTGAGGAGAGACGGCGCGGCGAGGCGGGGAGCGGTGGGCTCGGTGCTTCTGATGGGTCGCGGAGGTGCGAGTACGACGTGCGCATGCCGGGCGCGCGCAGAGGCGAGTCGGCGTCGCCGAGAGGTGAAGTATGGATCGTAGAGCGAATGAGGGTGGCGTGGGAGGTCCGCGCGGGGTAATCGCTCGAGCCCGGCGTGTGTGAGGCGAAACGTCGCCGAAGCGAGACTTGCAGGGCAGGAGGCCCTCGACTGGGCTTGGGAATGCGCGTGGAAAACCCGAGGGCGTGTCATGGTTCCACCACCTACAGCTGGCACCGTCTCGTACTCGACACCGGAACTCGTTCCTGCTGGGTTATCATCGAGCACGGATGCTTCCGGAGTAAGTGGGACTGTGTCTTCCCAATCGACCATGCAACGACGTCCTCGTCCTCGTCTGTGCTTTCCTCTGCGAGATCTGCGAGTCCACGACCGGGATTCGCAAAGAAACGTCCGAACGAACGGAAGACGGACTTGGTGGGAAGTCTCTCGGGCCGCAAGCCATAAGTAGGGTCGAAGTTCTCGGTCTCGGGGAATGTGCCGTCCGGGGACGGCGTAGAGGCAGGAGACTCCGAACGGTGGGTCCTGGACTGGGTGATCTCCGCAATAGATGGACCCGAAGAGCTGGCTCAGTCGGTGGGTGATGCCAGGGAGGTCTTCCCGAAACATCTGGCGTAGCAGCCCCTCGATCTCGCATTGGATGAAGGATTGGATAACGGCTATCGAGTCGAACGTGCTGTTGATATCAACATTTTGAAGTGGGTCTGTCTTGAAGACCAATGTGATGCCCTTGTGCTTGGAGACAACGAGAACGACGTATGAACAGAGGCAGAAATGGGAAATGAGAATGGGCACCAGTAGGGCCTGCTTGGCCGCTAACATGCCACGAGAGCCGGTCACGATGTGGATATCGGGTTGTTTATGGTCGAAATGATTCGCCAGTGAGATTGTTAAAGTCAGTCATCTGGCAAAGCAGATTACAGCTACAAGTTGCCACCACGAATAAGACGGGGTACAGGACAACACATAGCACATACCTGGACTTTAGTCCTCAGCACGACGTATGCATCACCAGCGTAGATAAGATGAAAAATCCCTCGAAATTACACTATGATGAGGTCGCCGATATCGCGAATCTCCAGCTCTGGGGGCTGCCACGCAACAGAGGGAGGGGGTGAGCACGACTGGCAACGACGCGGAGGCTGACGCACGCACCTGGGTACCCATCTCTAACTCGACAACCTCGATCTTGTCTGCGATGACTGGAGATTTGGGGCCCTTGTTGAGAGCTGCGTTGAGCATCTCGATGGCGTCGGTGTGGAACTGGGCCGAGAAGCGGGGCCATTGGAAAGAAAAGGACGTTGCGGGCGGGAGGGGCAGCAAATCGGGTATGGTACTCATACACAGGAGGTTCGAAATCGTGGGCCATCTAACAGGGCTTGCAGTGGCAAGAGAAATGACGTTATGGTCGAGAGAATAATGCTGCTGCCCGGCGTCGGTGTTCAACAATTACTGCTTATATAATTATCGCCCCATTACGCATGCATTACGCCTCGGTCGCGATGCACCAACGGCTTCTGCTGTACCCTTCTGCAAAACGTGATCTCGACGTAAATGGCCAGTCCCCTCCCATCTGCTCAAACAAGAAGAGATGACGAAGATCTTGACCGCGCTCGTAGCCTGCGAGACCGGTTAGGGAGATGATTCCCAACGATGGAATGGCCTCTCTCCAAACTCGTATCACAATGTACGCTTAATTTACTCTTCGTGGTCTGTGTAACCTAGCAGATATCAAAATTCTGCCCTTGACAGACGACTTCTGACGGAACCAGAGATGCTAAGTTCAGTGGGCCCCAAGATGGGACATACGACGAGAAAATGAGGCGCATCATAGACGCAGTGGAGGCTATCTACCGAAGCTCCTTTAACTCCAAAGACGCCTTCCCGACCCCTGACTAGACGTCGAACTGGGCAAAATCGGTATGGCCCGTCGCATGCACCAAGACTGGAACTCGATTCAGCCCACCCGATGGTCTCGCAGATAGGGTGTGTTACGACTTTGCTGCGCCTCTCCGACCTTGCCTACTTAGCTCGCAGTCGTTGGATCGCGCCTCCTCACCGACGTGAAAGCGATGGTTATACTGCTTGTCGCAAAGTTCTATGAGTTTTAGACAGGCGATGCTGCAGAAATCTTGAACCAGAACACGGAGAGAGCGCGAAACTTGAAGACCGATACAACTTTCATCAATGGAGAGCACAGGATTTCTATACCGTCATCCTATCGTGCAACAGTGTATCAACGTTATCTGGCTTGGAGACCGCCATGGCGAGGGGGTCAGGTTCCCTAACGAATTCAACCTCATGCCGTACGATGCTGTTACCTTGGTTCTCGCTACGGTAAGAATCTCTAGTCCGTCCACGTTTGAAAGCCTCCTCTTTTACAATGTTATAGATCGAGTGTTGCCTCGATGAGTGGAGTAATGCCCTCCAGACCGAACTCCCGTTCACCTACGAGCGTTATAGGGTGGTCATCTTAATGGTCTCGATACACGCCACCAAGCACGCCACTGCGACCCGCTGCACCAACTACGGTGCGATTTTTACGACGAAGGACGGTAAGGTGTTGTATTATGCGTCTTGAGTCCGACTCATGCCTCCATCCTGCGAATCAGGAAGCACGCAGGTGTCTCGGCCCTGGCCCACACTTCCCAAGCCACGCGTAATATATGGCCGCAGGATGCTTGTCAATGCAGCTTGTCAAGGGTTACTCGTTCCTTAATCGATCACCCGTCTCACACCCTTTCCCCGATCATTACCTATGCTCTGAAAGTATGCAACCAATCGGCGCTGGTGTGACATTTTACTACTCTATGATGGACCGATGGTCGATTAGTTGGGCCACTGGCACCAGCACACCTTGCAGTAACTTACTGACCTTCACCACACTGCGTCGCTGAAGCCCCGCCCATTCGAATAACATTATTTGAGAACGTACTCCTACACCGGACTATATCGGGATAAGCTCGCGACTTCGTTCTTTCAACCATCTCAGGGCCAGCGTCAGGAAAGTTGGGGCAGCAGTCCGTTTGACCTCAGCGAGACTTTCCGAATACTGTCGAAAGAGTGACAGCCCAGGAGTCATGTCGACGCGGCTCCGCGATACTCGAGATAGATCCTTGTAAGGGTAGCAGACAACTGTCGGACGGGTATGGCAAGGAGGTAGTATGAGATATTATGCACCTCGGCGTGCCTGCTAACCTGAGTGGCACGGCATGAGGGCAATGAATTCCATAACACTGAAAATACGTAAATAATAATACAAAACATTGTGAAGTCGATAACAATATATGAAAGTAATTACAACACACCAGCCACCACAACTATCAGCTCTCGTGAACAAGAAATAATATACGCCAAGATCCAAAAATATACATAGGCTCTAATTCGGTGAGTGGTCGAATGTGGGTAGGAGAGTCTAAAATCAAAAAGACATTGTCTCAGTCCCTTGAGGCACATATTTCCGAGTTGCAGAATAAAATTAGGTATAAGGATCCGGAATCACTGGTCGGCGAGACGCCATGTATCGCAGGGTGCGGACAGATTGCCATGCCTGCCGAATTACCCTCAGGATCTTGAGAACATTTCTCGGTATAATCGCGGACCGTAGCTTTCTCTTGCTCAAAGACGTTCGGATACGAAAGAACTCTTCCAGTACATCTTCGATAGGAGGGCGCTCCGTCGGGTCGTCTTGGGTCATCGAGGCGACCAAATCCTCCATGAATTCGAAACCATTGCACTTCTGTCAACGAAGATGAGTCCATTTATAAGAGCTGGAGACCTGCTCGCCTACCTCTATAAACTCCTGTCGTATAAAGTTGCCGATGTAGTATATGTCAGTGTGAAACGGGTTACAGAGCTGACCCGATCGGTACTCCGGCGCTGATTTATCTCCACCTCGCAGCGGTTCGTCCGTTGCATCTCGGGAGGGATACAGGCGAGACAGACCAAAGTCAATGAAGTAGTAACGGTGGGGACGTCGCCTGGTATGAGCCTTCGCAGTACCCTTGAAGTTCCTATTTCGATCGATCTTGACAGGGTGAAACCCCTTCGGATACATTTTAGACGAATCCAACATGATGTTGTAGGCCGTGCAATCGCTTCCAAAATGGTTAGACTTGAATCACCACAGGTAATCGTGGGACTCATACCGGTGGGCGACATTTCGCTGGTGCAGGAACCGAATGCCCTGTGGAGAGAATCAGGACGATGCAGGAATAAATTGGTAAAATTTGGTCCCACCTCGCATACCTGAGTGAAGAAGGCCACAAACTCCCCAAATGTTTGGATCTGTGGTTGATTGAAAGGGCGCAAAAGCGGAAACACCATCAACTGTTGAGACCCGAAGCGCGTCGACAGTTCAATGACGTCCAACAGTGGCACACAGTGATTGTCACGCCCCATGGAATGCTCTGGCGACGAGAATAGATGGTTGATTCTCAATTCGTGGGGCCTGTCGTTGGGGAGCACCTTCTTGAGCACGACCGGACGGCCATCTTGTGTGCGAGTCGCGTCCATTGCCGCCCTCGACTGAGGCTAGCATGTAATGATATGGGCAAGTAGGGAATGCAACGACACGCACTATGATGACCCGACCGTCCCCTACGGTGTAGAGATCGTCGCCCGTCTTGAACCAGGTTGGTCCCCACTGGGGGTGGTATCGGGGGCGGAGCCTATAGCCCCGCTCTGCAATTTCCTTATAGCGATCTTGCCACCAACGCTCCGTCATCGCGAGCGTTCTCACTTGTTTGTCGTTGGACTCATTGTAAACAATGCCGTTCGTAGTGGTGCTTGGAGGCATGCTGTGTATGCGGAAGTTGGGAAGTGTCAGAGATTGGAACTAATTCGTTATCGTTGTGGTGGTGGGAGGAAATCCATGGTGTGCAGTGGTTCATAAAGGTCGCTTGGAAGACAGTTGGGTCCACGCGCACATCACGCCTTGAGCGTGGACATGGGCTATCATAGTATCTTACTAATCCAAAGATCCAAAAAGCTACATTTCAGCGCTTGGCCGGGCCGCGACACTTCATATTGTGGGAAACAAACTTCATAAAATCCGGGAAGGAAGCGCCCTGGATTGGTAGAGATAACCCAACCCGATCGGGGCTAGAAGAATTTATTAATGCAACGCTGACGCTTGCTGCCGTCCTCTCTGAGTCGTCACATGCTCACACTACTCACCTATGAGTTGCGTCAAACATGTGCTTGCAGAGTTCTCGGCTTCACAGTACTATCAAAACCTGTAGTACAGAGACCCTCGGGGGTGGACCAAGCAAGGGACCAAAGCAAGGACTGAAGTGCTGAAGCTGAAGCATGAGGGCGGTTTACCTGGAGCCAGGAGTTTCCATATTTCAGTGGTTGTGTTAAGGAGCTGGCTTAGGGGCCAGCTTCGGTCAGGGGTACGAGCGGTTAAACCCTCGTCATGCCCACTGCCACCTCACGATTATTTTTATTTTTTTTGAATCCATTTTTGTGCGCCTGAGGACATTTAGCCCTATGTAGCACTACACTTTGACTGTATTACGCGACCAATGCTCTCCGCTTCCAAAGTCCTTCCCTTTTATCTTAAGTCTCCACCATCCCCTAAAGGGGATGGCTAAGCGTCTTGTCAAGCGTTGAGGTCGGTGGGGCGTGCATGCCGCCGAGGCGTGAGGTGGGTTCCGTTGGGCCTGGGATTGATGTGGTTATGACCGCTTCCTACGTCGTCCGCCTTCCTCTTCGGATCTTGAGTGAACCTTATTTGCTAGGTTCGGCAAGTTGTGGAGATGTTTGAGTCGTGGTTTGAGGGTGGGTGTGAGGTGTGTCGGGATTATTGTTGGGTGATGGTAGGTTCGTTTCTTCTGCGTGCTCCTCTCTCCTCCGCCGTCACGGTCTTTCCCCTCCAGTTTCCGCTCTGTCACCTCACGATTTATCACTAGTGTCATGCGTTCTTCAGAACTGATATCACAAGGGACTGTGTTTGAATTCGTTCAACAACATCGTTCGACAACACGAGGATACACTTTCTCTGTCCCAATGTCTGATAGTAATTTACTGACCTCGCCGAATGCAGGAACCATCACGGTACCATGTTTAACCTGGCACGAGTCTGACATTACGTTAATATTGTACTCGTTAATTCCAGGCAAACCAAACACGCATCCATCTTCGCGATCGGCTTGTGGTCAACGTAATAAGCCTCGTGGGGGGGTTCCCCTCAAGGCCCCTCTCTCACCCTGACGTTTTCCCGGATCCTGGGCGACACTGGAGGGCTTACCCACAAGGCTGTCCACTTCTCGCACACTTCACTCTGGGCATCCTGCGAGAGATTGGAGCTGATTTCCTATCCTTGCGCTTCTCCGTGGTTTCTGGAGCTTTCGGTTCTACACGCGTTGTCTGGGCCCGTCACTGGTCACGCGAAGACGACTATCGCGGACATATCGTGCCTCGCGACTCTACTTCTTTCGTCCACACGCCGTGCGGGGATCCCCTTCCCACATATCCTTCACCTCCAACTGGCGTGTGTCTTTTCCTCCCTTTCTGTGTCAGGAGCTATGTCCATTCTTCCACTCGACTTGTCTTGGCGCTGAAACTGCCGCACTTCCTGGCTAGCTAGAGACTATCGGCTCAGGGGTGGCTGGCGACTGGATAATGACCGTAATGCATTTGAAGCGTTGATCAGCCCTAGTGAGTGGAATCGGAAAAGAGAGAATTATCTAGGTATTACTCTCATACAGTGGCCTGTGCTCGGCGCGAGTCAGTGCGACTGAGATCAAGATGGGGTCTCTCGAAGTGCGAACTGTACAAGCTCGCGAATATCTCAGGGCTGCAAAAGAAACTCACAAATTTGTTAAGGTCGCTATGATTCGACACTTGAAATAAGGCTTCCCATGTCGTACGGTCTCAGACCGAGTTCGAGACGCCGCGCTCGGACAAAGCTCGGCGCTGGCGGTGATACCGTGTCTGTGCAGCACTAAATAGGGTTAATAACCCCGATGCTGTTCCCTTGCAGGCGACGGTGCCAAATCATATACTGTATTGTATTGGTTTTGAGGCAAGCACGGACACACGCCCTATTATCCCCTTGACCCACTTTTGTATATCCACATTAGGATCCCCAGCCCCAGGTCACAAGCATCTGTAAGCTGGGCGCCGGAATGATACTCAAGCTTGCGACTCTTGTGGAAAACGTGAATAACTTCAAGACGAACCAAGCTCATGCTAGCATAAATTATAACGCTCAAATGTTGTTGAGAAACATGAATTTTATACATCCTGTTCGTCTTCACCCAATTGAAGAAAGCACCCACGTCAGTAATGGAGGAACACTGACCTCATCACGTCGACAGGAACTTCGAACTGGCCGAGGCCCATACCGCCACTCCAACATCCAGAGAACTACTTGGTTTCGTAACAAGAATGATATTGGAGTCGGAGTCGTGGACCGCAGGCGGGGATACACCGCCCCTTCTGCGCCCGCGTTTGCGGGTGGCGCGCACTGTCCCGTTCCCGCTCTCCCTCTCTGTGCGCAAATGAGGGTCGCAGAACACCCTCTTTTACTCTCCTTTTATCAAAGAAGGGGCGGCCTCTCCGTTGCATACCCACCTTCTTGTGCCCCTCTTTCCGAGGCCTGCCCCCTCAGCGCAAGGACCCGATTTCATACCACGGGTTTGCGCGCGCCCCGTATACGCTGCCGCCCATTCGTTGCACCGCCCCCCTACCCTCACCCCGTTAGCCGGGTTTCGACATCTGAAGCCGCAATCAGCTGCAAGTCCTTTAATGGAGGGTTAAAAGGGATGTGCTTTGTCCTGCTGCCACGCTGGCGCTCTCCGCTTTACGCATTATCTTTCGAGCCGATCTATTCCTCGATGAATCAATCGTCATTGCAACCTCAGCGGCATGATCGGCGAGTGGTGTGATGTGACAGCAAATGTGGAGATGAGTGCTTCTTCTACGGAACCACATCATGATATGATACGATATGCTACACCCATATCAAAAATAGAATAAGTGTACGAGTTGAATGGAAGAGCAGAGTGATATATAAGATGGGGGAAAAAAGTGTGGTCAGTGCGCTATCTCACCCACGATATACGTACTTGTGCCGTTGCCGCGAACTCGGATATGCATCGAGGCTTTCCAGCAGGCGGGCATGCCGAATAGGCACCTGCGTCCGCCCGTGCAGCCCAGGCTGTAACTTAGTTGAAGCGATAGGAAACGTCAGTCACGGTACGGAATCATATCGCTCAAGGACTCACTAGTACTCACTTTTCGAGTTTGTTTGTCATGTCAGAGAGAGCGTGAAGGTAACGTATACGTCCTCCCTTGAGACAGCCGCACTTGCCTATTCTAAAGAAGCACCCCTGAGAGCGGATGCGCGGCTCCGCGTCCCAGTCCAGTTGAGATGATTCGCAATGCTAACTTGCCACTCCCGTTTGCATGGCGGGTAGGGAGAAACGCCCGTTCGTGGGGTCGAGCCGGGAATAGTGTGGCGAAACCCGCGTAGAGCGGACATGCGTCCTTGCGAGGGAGACGAGTCGATCGGGTGAAGCGGTTAAGATGCCTCGCATAGTGTCACAGACGCCCGTTTCATCGCCACCGTCAGAAAAAGCTCTGAACACCTTTTGGGAGATAGTCGCCAATCAGTCTGTCCTGTGAGTGTTGTAAGGGCTGGAGTACGTGTGTGCCATGTGTGCCCGAAAAAAAAGAAAAGAAAAAAGTACGTTCACGAATTTGCACCACAATAAGTCGTCAATATCCAGCTTGATCACTTATAAAGGAAATATGTCAATGGATGGTACGGCACAACGAGCGCAAGGTGCACCTGAAGGTCTAAAGTTACAGAGGGACTGCACCAAGAGAGGAAACGATGTCGGTATGGAGTTTGGGAATCTTCTCGATGAAGATCGATATGTTTGTTCATATTTACCATTCGCAGACGACCTCGTCAGCCCTTTTTTTTGGAATGTGCTTTATATAGTATTTCCGAGAGCAGCTACCGGGTATAATTGTCAGACAGCGGTAAAGTATTAGCCCTGTGTGGGTGCCACTGGTGGATAACGGGTCTGACCAGGTTCGGACCTTCGTCCGAACAGGTCATTCGCGTCCAACACCCGCTCTCAATGCCCCACTTTACTTTCCACCTTCACCCACACCATAACCCCCCAACCAGCCATGAATACACCTAAGGTGCAAACGCAGCCTGCAGGTATATTACCCCTACTCTACCCCATCTTCACCGTCCTCACATGCCACTGCCGCGTCCACAGGTGACTACGAGTACCGACCCAAGTTTGTGCCGAATCGCGGAGAACCGAACTTTGTTGATGCCTCCGAGCATATTTTCTCAATGTATTGGGAAAGTGCGAGCGAAGCAGACAAGAAGCTTGCAGAGGGCTGGAAAGCGGATGCCGATAGGATTCTTATCTTTGTAGGTGTCTATCACCCATATTGTGCCCGCTCGGCCCCAACTCAACAGTCATAGGCTGGCCTATTCTCTTCCACCATCACAACATTAATCGCGGTGTCGATTCAGGATATTCGACCAAACTCTCAGGTCGACTCCAACTTTTACCTCTCAAATATCTATCAGCTTCTTGCTGACCCGAGCCGAGCAAATATCTCTCTCCCTTCTTCCCCACCTCCATTCTCTCCACCGAACTATGCTATCTGGGTCAATTCGTTTTGGATTTTGAGCCTGGTCATCACTTTTATATGTGCTCTGCTCGCGTCCTTGCTACAACAATGGGCACGAAGATACCTCAGGATCGCTCAGCCACATTACCGTCTACACAAGCGAGCGCGAATCCGCGCATTTTTTGCGGAGGGGGTCCAAAAGTTTCATCTTCCGTGGCATTTGATGCATTGTCCATGCTGCTACACATTTCCCTGTTCCTCTTCTTTGCCGGCCTCACGTCTACATCGGCTTACATCATGGTACCCGTGCTGCCCCCACGGATTTTTCCACCTCCACTAGCGATCAGGACGAGACTCTGCGTCAACCGTCCGTATACCCATTGTGCCGTATCCATGACCGTGATCCGAACTTGACACCCATATCCACGACGTCGCTGCCCCCACAGCTCCTACTTCCCCTACCTCGAGTGACAACGTTGCCTTTCACCCTACTCCTCTTGCCAGCAGTCCCGATCTTGCTTCCTTGTCCACCCCCGCCCCACTTCGTGAAGACGAAAACCTCACGGATGTGCCGCTTCCCAACAATAGCGACATATTTGTTCCTGACTTGTCTCACGCTGTCCATCAGAAAGCCACCGCATTCCCGCAACTCCACCAGATCCCGCTACCACTGGAGCGACACCACAAGGCATTGACCCCTCCGCTGGCACGATGCCCCACGCCACCCCTACCCTCCAGTACGGCGTAGACTTCCGGACTTCTTCTGACGACCGCGGTCCTCGACACTATGATGCCCATGGGCACGTTGTCCTCTTCAGAGCCCCCCGCAACTCGATCTGACCGTGCTCAATCTCGGTCAGAATCTCATTCGTCGATGCCGGCCGCCGCTCTTCCTGCCACTTCTTCTCCTGCTTCCGACTCTCCACAGTTGGTGCCTGCTTCTCATTTGGGTGTCATTGCTGAGGGAGAAGGCAGCGGGAATGATACTTTGCGCAGGGACACACTTGACCCCCCCTGAGTGAACCCTCTAGTGAACCCTCCAGACATGAGGGCCGTCATGCACAATCCCTTACAACCACCATTGTTACCACCAGTTACTGGTATAGCCGTCGCGGGCCCTCCACGGCGCTCTCTAGATGCTGATCACGCGCAAGATCATCCACCTCACCCTTCGCATGGTTAGTACGATATCATGTAATGCCCCTATCTATTAGATGTATGATAGAAAGACCACATCGAGACACCGAACATTATTGGGCGAATGTGAATTTGTGAAAGAACTACGTTTGTCCTCTTTACTATATAAACCTTGTCTCAGATCGTACAAGGTCAGTGCACGTCGAATTGACCCTTTCAAGTTTTCGTAAAGTTATGTTTTCACTGGAGCAAGTTGGGTTCTCAATACCTGGAGGAGAGAGATCGTGAGGTCCTTTCGCCTAATCTAGTGCTCCTCTCGTGGTCATCTATCTATCTATCTATCTATCCATCTATCTATCTATCTATATAATAATGACGCATCGCTTTGTCACGGAGTTGTCGGGCTTCGAACCTTTTTTCCTCCTCGCTTGCTGCCTCGATTCCCGTGTGAAAATCTTTCTTTTAAATGCTCTATGTGTGCTTTGGTACTCTTTCTTGCAGAATTTTTCTTTTTGGGTACGCGTGGTCTCATACGAAGCAACAGTGTGCTTTGGCGGGCATCAATTCAGCCACTTCGGAGTAGGCCATTGAAGCGGTTTCTCAAACGATCACATGCCCTCACATGACCGCCGTACCATTGCTGGCTTCGTTGACCGTTTCGTTCGTTGACTGGCTGTTTGACCGTCGTACACCTACGCCCTCGGTGTTCTCCCACGTAAGGTTTGCTCTGCCCGGTTCGGCAACGGTGG
Organism: Lactarius pseudohatsudake; assembly: GCA_021525015.1. Lineage (NCBI taxonomy): Eukaryota > Fungi > Basidiomycota > Agaricomycetes > Russulales > Russulaceae > Lactarius > Lactarius pseudohatsudake. The sequence goes on from JAKELH010000416.1 coordinate 33,152, forward strand.
TTCTTCGTCTCACGGTGTTTCGGCGTCACGTGGGATTATATCCTCTCTTGCGTTTGGCAGATTCTGCACTATCCTCTCTTGCGTTTTGCAGATACTGCACTCCATTCCCGTCTGCGGTAGAATGCAACCTTTGTTTGTACTTCCGACACCTATGGTCACGTGCATGGCTCTGCTCCTGTGTCCCCTGACTGTGTGTGGTCCTCGAGCTCCTTTTTCTGCGTGTCCGCTATTTTCTCATGCCGTCTGCTAGGTCGATTGGACAACAAAGAAGACGGCGGCGTGAGGGTTTGTAAAAGGTTTGTCTTCTTTTAAACCTCTTTCGTCTTTGTTTGGTCGCAAACAAGCTGGCACATTGTTCCTGCTCACGCGCGTTTGTCTTCGGTCGAGCTGGACGTAAGTGTGCCTGCGAATGTGGAGGTATGTCCCTATACTGCACTCCTTTTTTGCGTCAACGTCCTGTTTCTTCGAACTCATCGCTTTTTCCAGTCTGTTGTGCGTGCCCCGATGGATGTGTGTGAGTTTGCCCCTGAGGAAAACGTCAGCGGGTTTGAACCGTCGGTGCAAGATGGACCCGAGGAGCATTCGACAAACGCCGTCGAAGAGCCATCTTTAGCCGGTTTTGCGTTGCAGATGGGTCAGGAGCGACGTGTCTCGGGGTTGATGCGTGCCGAGGGTGTCCAGTTTGATGAGGTTCGTCCTACGTTCATGTTTTTGCCATTCTCCAACTGAAGCTTGCTACTGCTCCTTCCTTGGAGTGGGCAACTACCCTCCAGGCATGTGCGGCTTTTCCGCATTTGACGACTAGCTGACCGCTATGAAGCTTTCCCTTGAGCTTTCCCGCCGCACAAGCGAATCGCATTCACCTTCCGTCGAACTGGAGGTTTCAGTGCCTGTGCATGTGGGAGTACGTTGTTTCCTGCGTCCGTTTCCTTCCCATGTCCACATTCACATTCTCTCGCTTACGAACTCATCTTCCTCGCTGTTTTCAGTCCTCGGTGGAAGACATCCTCCGTCGTTGCATGCGGAAGTACATTCCTCCATCCTTCCCTCTGTGTCGAACTTCTCGAAGTTCAAACTCACCGTTTTCAGTCGTTGGTGCATGCAACAACAGATGCCGCGACCCCCTATCCCCTGAACATGGAGAGGATGAATCTGGTCCCTTTTGCGCATGCGATCGAGCCAGCTTCGACTGTCGGGCTCCGCTCGGTGCGCCAGCTTCGTTACCCCCTGCACCCGGGGCTCCTCTCGCGTCGCCCGTTCCTGCAGAGAACAGCACGACACCGAAGGAGCCGGACGTTGTCCCAGCCCAGCCATCCAAGCACCGGCGCTGGCATTGGCAGAATCGGACGGCCGCCGTCTCCCGTGCTGGTGAACCCCCTGCCAGATTGCACGATGAGCGTGCAGGTGTCGGCATTGTGGGTATGACATGTGATGCAGCCCAGTGGGCTACATTCTCATGCCGTCTGCTAGGTCGATTGGATAACAAAGAAGACGACGACATAAAAGTCTGCAGAAGGTTCGTTTGCCGAGTCCCTTCAAATTATCTCTCATCTTTGTCTGACTGTGGAGAAGAGTGCACATCGCCCAAGTCGAAGGCAATCGTCTTCCGTCGAACTTGGGGTGACGCTGCCTGAGAATGTGGAAGTATGTCCGTGTCCTGCACTCTTCCTCTATGTTGAAGTTTTCGCTCTTCGAATTCACCGCCATCACGTTTTTAGTTGTCAGCGCAAGCAGTGGTGGATGTCCGTGACCCATTAGACCATGTACAAAGACAAGATGGATTTGAAACCTGGTACAGCACAAATCTGAGGAGTACTTAACAAACGTTATTGAAGAACCATCGTCCGATGGCCCTGTGTTGCTGACGGGTCAAGAGCAACGTGGACTGGGGTTCGTGCGTGACCAAGGTGTGTGGAATGATGAGGTTGATCATTTGTATCTTTCTTCGAGTTCGCGTCTGACTGTCAGTATACCCCCGTTCTGGGCCGTTCGTCGGGAGGACGGCGCGTGTAACTATGTACATCGTTTTTTGTGTCCTTTGCATGTTTCATTCACACAATTCCAACTCGCCCCCTCGCGTTCCCCGGCGTGCCGCACCCTCGCGCGGCCTTAGTGACTCAAGTGTAATGTGTCGCCGGCCATGGTGGCCACCTCTGAAAATTTTCGTGTCGCGCGGGAACGTGCGCGACTGTTTGCGATCGCCCGCGACCACCCAGACCAGCAGGGCTCCATGCAGCCCACAGTCCCTATTCCCGACCTCGCTGCACCCTTGCGCGGCCTTAGGAGCTCAGGCACAACTCATCACCGACTAAGGTGGTCACCTCTGAGAAGTTTCACGTCGTGCGGAAGCGTGCGCGACCATCTGCAATTGCCTGCGACCACCCGACCCAGCAGGGTTCAGTGTACCCCACCCTTCCATTTCCCGACTACACGGCACTCACGCGCAGCCTTAGCCATTCGACAGAGACACGACTGCGACCACCACGGACCTACCTACGACACCTCGCACCCCATGGAGGCCTGCGCGCTTACTTGCACCGCTTCACATCCCCCAACCAGTTTTTTGGTATGCTTTCCACCCCTTTCTTTGCACCATGTTCAATGCAAAATTGCTATGCTTTCGAGGCCATCGACCGCTCTCTGAGGGACATCTGTGAGCGAGACGACGTCTTCAGAGAAATTCCAAGAGGTTCTCCTTTTTGGGCGGTAGTACTTTGCAACATAGCAGACAGCGCACATCTGTTCGTGAGCCACAAGGGTGCAGTGGTCCCTGTGAAACAGCAGCAGCAAGGCGCACGGAAGGAGTTTCGAAGTTCAATTAAACACGTCTGAGGTCCGCATACAACAATGGGAGGCCGGCTGCTGCAGCTGACCTCACTGACTCACGCTCAGCCGCGGCCCACGGAGTCAGTTCTTACGCAGGAGCACACTGCACTTGAGCAGCAGCGAGAATCGTGCAACTGAGCTGGAGGTCTGCATGACAACGATGGAGATTACATTCGGAAACTGAAAGCTTTCATGAATGACGGCCCCTTGGGGCCCTCGTGAATTGCTAGTGTCTCTCTAACGGAACTATACAGGTGAACCCAATGGTCATTGCAACGTGATGTGACAACAAATGGGGAAGTGAGTGAGTGAGGGAGGGTGCTTCTTCTACGGAACCATATCATGATACGATTCGATACAATGTGCCAATATCAAAAAGAAATAGAATAAGTCTATGGGATAGCAGAATAGTATATATAGGAAGTGTAGCCGGTGAGTTATCTCACCCACGATAAGCGTACTTATGTCGCTGCCGCGAACTCGGATGTGCATCGAAACTTTCCGGCGGACGTGCATGCCGAACAGGTACCCGCGCCCGCCCGTGCAGCCCAGGTTGTTGTAATCCATAAGCCAGCGACGCGGGCGCCGGCTCCGATATGGCAACCGATGCGAGCTCGTCCCTTGTGCGAAAGTACCTATCCATATCCTCCGCATCAAACTCGCTCGGCGGCGACACCGACTCGGCGCCCTCGCCCACATCGCCCACACTATCACCACGCGCAGCCGGAGCAACCTCCTGCGCCTTCGCCGCCGCCGCCGCCCCGAGCACGTGCGTCCGGCGCCGGCGCGCGCGAGGCGGCGCACGTGGTGGTGCGGGCGGCGCGCGGCGCGGGCCGGAGCGGACCGTGAAGTGGGAGAGCGCGCGGGTGTAGGGTGAGAGGGTGTGGTTGGAGTTTGCGAGCGTTGCGAGGGTCGAGAGCGCGCCGTGCAGCGCGGGACGCAGCACGATGCGCGCGTCCGTGTCTTGGCCCGCGCTCATCGTGCTCGTGATCGAGGCGCGGCGCGTGAGCCCGCGCGGACGGGCGTGGTGGTGCATGGGCAGAAAGCCGTCGGTCGAGGGCGGCGTCGGCACGGAGTGCGTGTGCGTGTGCGAGCTTGATTCGTGCGTGTGTATGCTTGAGGGCGAGATGGGGCGGCGAGGCGGGGAGTAGTACAGCGGTGGGGTCGGCGCTTCTGATGGGTCGCGGAGGTGCGAGTACGATGTGCGCATGCTGGGCGCGCGCAGAGGCGAATCGGCGTCGCCGAGAGGTGGGAAGTATGGGTTGTAGAGCGAACGGGGGCGGCGTGGGAGGTCCGCGCGGGGTAATCGCTCGAGCGCGGCGTGCGTGAGGCGAGACGTCGTCGAAGCGATACTTGCAGGGCGGGAGGTCCTCGACTGGGCTTGAGAATGTGCGTGGAAAACCCGAGGGCGTGTCACGGTACCGCCGCCGACGGCTGGCACCGTCTCGTACTCGACACCGGAACTTGGCCCTGCTGGGTTATCATCGATCACGGATGCCTCCGGAGTGAGTCCCGGGACTGTGTCCTCCCAATCGACCATGTCGTAAGATGTACCCTCGTCGCCAACGACGTCCTCGTCCTCGTCTGTACTTTCCTCTGCGAGATCTGCGAGCCCGCGACCGGGATTTGCAAAGAGGCGCCCGAACGAACGGAAGACAGACTTGGTGGGCAGGCCCTCGGGCCGCAAGCCATAAGTAGGGTCGAAGTTCTCGATCTCGGGAAATGTGCTGTCTGGCGGATCCGGAGATGGCGTAGGGGTAGGAGACTCAGAACGGTGGGTTCTGGACCGGGTGGTCTCCGCAATAGATGGTCCTGAAGAAGTTCGGGCACGAGCATAATACGGGCGCAATCCAGGCGCCATTGCATAGGCGACGGACGGCCGCCTGGGATTTGGTAGGTGAGGGAGGGTGCGGAGATCCGGCGCGGACATTGTCAAGGTCACGGGTGGAGGTGCAGGTGGCTTTGTGAGATAAGGGGACTCCACCTTAGCCTTGACCCACTGCTGGCTCAGTCGGTGGATGATGCCAGGGAGATCTTCCCGAAACATCTGGCGTAGCAGCCCCTCGATCTCGCGCTGGATGAAGGATTGGATAACGGCTATTGAGTCGAACGTGCTGTTGATATCGACATTTTGAAGTGGGTCTGTCTTGAAGACCAATGTGATGCCCTTTTGTTTGGAAACGACGAGGACGACATATGAACAGAGGCGGAAATGGGAGAGGCGTAGGAGCATGGGCACCACGAGGGCCTGCTTCGCTGCTAACATGCCACGAGAGCCGGTCATGATATGGATATCGGGTTGTTTATGGTTGAGAGGATTCGCCTGTGAGATTGTTAGTTAAAGACAGTCATCTATTGCACAAGCAGTATGTGGTGCGTCAGCCAACAGCTCCAAGTTGCCGCCCCGAATAAGATGGGGTCAGCACGACGCGGAGAGGTCCCGAACAACTACATTAAAGCCTCACCCTGCCAGAAAAGTAGTGAGGGAGAAAGCGAATCCACAGCAATGTTTCATTGTGTAAGAAGGCATGGGCATGGACAGGATGGTTGAAGTGGGGAAAGGGCGGCTGACATAGGGTACAGGACAGCACATAGCACATACCTGAACTTTAGTCCTCAGCACGATGTACGCATCACCAGCGTAGGTCAGACGAAAAATCCCTCGAAATTGTTCTGTGGTGAGGTCGCCGATATCGCGAATCTCCAGCTCTGGGGGCTGTCACGCGACAGAAGGGGGGGTGAGCACGACTGGCAACGACGCGGAGGCTGACGCACGCACCTGGGTCCCCATCTCTAACTCGACGACCTCGATCTTGTCTGCGATAACTGGGGGTTTGGGGCCCTTGTTGAGAGCTGCGTTGAGCATCTCGATGGCGTCGGTGTGGAACTGGTCCGAGAAGCGGGGCCATTGGAAGGAAAAGGACATTGCGGGCGGGAGGGGAGAGCAAGTTGGGTGGTGATCATACGCTAGGAGGTTCGAGATCGTAGGCTATCTAACAGGGCTTACAGTGGCAAGCAGACATGACGTTATGGTCGAGGTCGAGTGAATAATGCTGCTCGGCGTCCGCTTCCCGGAACAGTCTCCTTCCGGCTCCGCCCTGGCCTCGGTTCACAGCACACCTGATTGGCACAAACCCTTGCACAAACCGTTTGCAACAACATACATTAAACAGTAGATTAATACAGTCAATAACCACAATAAAAATGAATCATAGATGGAGATGTGCGACAGAGACCTGATTGGGAAGGAGACCGCTCTCACTGGTAACAGGCTGTGAGAACATCGCTGGCAGGCGATAACCTATTATAGGAGTGGAATATGTGGTGGAACTCTCGCGTGTGGTCATTGGCACTGCCTTCATGTGAAAAGAACGCCAAATCGTATTCGCCGACGGCGGCGACGGAACAATCGCGGGGTATCTCTGCCGAGAGCGACGTGATGGGCACGTTAAGCAAGGGAGAGAATGCGTCGATCTCTGGCGCGTGCGCTGCAATCGCGGCCGCGAGGTACGACGCGTCGCATGTCGAGGGAAGGAGATGTGGGGGCAGGTATAGCTCAGGGTACAATGGCTCTGGTGTAGGCGTGAGGGTGGGAGTAGGCAAAGATGAGGTCGGGGGTGTGGACGCGTCTTGACGTGTTTCCTCGTTGGGGATGGCAAGAGGCGCCCTGATGGGAGAGGGTGCGTTTGAGCTTGAAGACGAGCCCGTGTCAAAGTCTGCGTCATATCCCGAAGACTCGCCGTGCTCGTCCTCCGTCGTCGCGCGATCGACGCCAGAGGCATAGAAATACTGTGGGATGCGGACCGGCGGAAACTCGCAAGGGGAAATGACCTTGTCGCCTGGCTTCGACAGCGGGCGCCAGGACTGTAGAACCATCCTCACTTTGTCCGCGGACATGTTAACGAATGTACGCTTTTTGCCCCTGCACTCCTTGCCGAGCTTCACGCTCAAAAACTCCAGCTGGCCCAAGGTCATCTTAAGAATCTTGTACTCATCGTCCGCTGGTGGCCTGGGGTCATGAGGGCGAGGAAATAGCCTTCTATACTCGTCCGGAAAGAGAGCTTGAAACGATTTGCAGACTTCCAAATGGCGCAGCATAGAGTCGCTCCGCTGACCCCTACAAATGAGCGACAATCAGTGACCCTTCAGGGTATACAATTTAGACGACGACGTACTGGCCGTGACACTTAGGGCTGAGAGGGAACGCAGGGCAGACGAGTCTTGGAAGCCACTGGCGGATCTCTGGGTCCAAGTTATCCGCATGATCGTTGGAGAACAGTTGGTGCTTGTGGAGATTGCAGGCGGAAACCCGAGGGGTAGCATCACCGCTGCGGGGACTTGGAGGAAAAAACGCCAGGCAACAGTTTCTGATGGCTTCGACCTCTTCTCGTACCCTTACAGGCAGTTCGTTCTGTAGATCGGCGGTCAGGAAGACGCTAAAACCGAGAGAAGCGGAGTGACACACCAGTAATTCAGTGGCAGGGATGAACATGGTGCCATATTTTGAGGTGCAGGATCGGAGCCTCGCTTTCACCTCCGCACCTTTTTTGCTCTGCCTTGCATCAGCCCTGGCTTTGTCTCTTTCAATAGCACTCCTTGAAATTGGGCCTCTGGTTACACGCGGCATAGTAGAAGAGGAGCTCTGTGTCGTAATGTGGTGGGACGGCGCACAGCCAGCTACACGCGCAGATGTCTTCGAGTTGCGAGTCACCCGGACCATGCTAAGAGTTAAAGATAAAATATGAGTAGAAAACGGGATGAGAGTGTGTCTAACAGCTCGAGAATTTATATCCCAGGGGCCCCCAAGTAGAAAAGCTAGCATTCACAGGGATGTCCACGACTTGGAGAACAGCCATTTTGAGGAAGCGAGAGACAAGCGAGTCAATGCTGAGTGCCGTTTAGAAACAATGAGACCACTTGACTATTTTGGTCGGAAAAACGAGCCCGTCCACCAGAAGAGGCCAACTGAGGTTGTGGCAAGAATGAATGTAGGTCTTTTACTAGCATCCACCAAACTTGCGCGTGGTGGCTGGAGAATAAGCGAAAGCGCTCTTTTTGAGGCCGTGATGCACTGCATGCAAAAATCCACGACCCGAACGCGAACAGCGCCACATATATCACATACCATGGCACTAGATGAAGCTCCAGTACAGGTCATCCGCTGGCAGAAGCGATATGCTCCATCTGCCCTCAATACCGGTGCTCGCCGAGTCGTGGATATAAGTATGATGCCAGTCAGTAGTTGAGCAAGATAATAGCCTGAGCGAGGCAGAGGTGAATCGCTTTAAGTGGACACCGTGATCCCACATCGACCGTACAAAACATTTCGGTCTCAGATCATCCACTGGCACGTTGCGTTGTTGAAGAATCGAAGATTGGTACAACAGTGCGTGCCTGACTCAGGGACGAGCACTCCGAGCCCCGCTTAGAGCCGGGCCGGTAAACCGTCTTTCGGCAGGTCCAGGCCCCTTGCCAGGCCCCGTAAATCTTTGCGTAAATCACCACTTCACACCACGAACAGATTTTTCTGCCTCGAGTAATTTAGGATGTTATTGACACGTTCCCGAATGTATTGGCATGTAGTATACACGCGGCCTACTCTCCAACGAGCTTTCCTCAGCATCACCCATGACCTCTCACAGGTGTGTCGGGTTATTCCAAGGGTTATTCTTTGCCATATTTCGGCACCATTTGACCCAGTACTCGCAGCGTATCTGAAGTTGGCGATATCCCGCTCGCTCTGCAAAACGACTCGTCCTCTGGCGCCGCTTTGTACGACCCTTATGAAGGTTCGGACGTCGAAGATATCACCCGGATTCTCTGCACGACACGACCGAAAGCACAGGCTCAAGGTTCGTCTTCGAACACTCGCGTAGTGACCGCATCGAGCACTGACTTGTGTCACACAGGCGAGAGTTACGGACGCGCAACTACAATTGACACGCTTCCAGAGGACGCTTTACTAGAAATATTTTACTGGTATCAAGTGGACGACAAATTTTGGCCCCCCCTTATCCCCGCATCGTGTAGATGGCTCAGACTGGTGCATATTTGCCGAAGATGGCGGCAACTCGTATTTGACTCACCACTTCATTTTGACCTCCAACTTCTCTGCACACACAGAACTCCTGTGAGGAACGGTCTGGGTTCCTGGCCACCCTTCCCTCTTGTCATCGAGTACGGCCACCACCAGAGACTTACTTCTTATGACGAAGATAATCTCTTTGCTGCACTCGAGCACCTCAATCGTATATGCCATGTCAGCCTTAGTCTACCAAGTTCGCAGTTAAGCAAGGTGGCCACGAAGATGCAAGAATCATTTCCGGCACTGAAACATCTCGCGCTTCTGTCGGAAGATGGGAATGCGCTTGTCCTTCCTGGCGGATTCTTAGGTGGAGTTTCCCCCTGTTTACAACGAATCTCCTTAGGAGGCATCGTTTTCCCCGCATTACCAACCCTTCTTTCGTCTTCCAATGACCTCGTCAGTCTCAAATTTTACGATATTCCCCTAGGTGGTTACATTTCACCGGAGGCGATGGTTGCGTGTTTGGTCACATCGCCCAGACTCAAAACGTTTCTTATCGGATTTCGATCAGCTACTCCCCGCCCTGATCGAATACGCCTGCCTCTCATAACACGGGCTGTCCTTCCTTCTCTCACCCACATTGAATTCAGCTGCGCTAGCGAGTATCTGGAGGAACTCGTTTCCCAGATCGACGGTCCTCAACTAAACCAGATCCACATAACGTACTTGAATCAGCTCGTCGACTTCCAAGTTGCGCAACTGTTCAGGTTCATCGATCGCTCAGAAGATCCCGAGCTAACCCTCCTCAGGCATGCGGATGTAACCTTTACCGATCGCTTGGTCTCCCTCGATTTATACCAACGCCCTCCACGCCATCCGAACCTGGTCCCTGTCAGGATTTCCATCTTATGCCAAGGAATTGACTGGCAAGTTTCGCACATAGCCCAAGTGCTCAGCCACCGTTCCACTTTCCTCTCTCATGTTATTGATCTCAAGCTCGAATTTGGGGCGGACGAAGATTGTCAACTAAAAAGTGTGGACAACGTTGAATGGCTGCACCTCCTCCGCCAATTTTCTGTAGTGCAGACATTGCGTGTATGTCGCGAGTTAGCAGGGCACGTCGCCCTTGCATTGGAAGACGTCACCGAGGAGATGGCCGCCGAAGTGTTGCCAGCTCTCGAATCAATTGACTTAGTTGGTCAGCTGGCATCATCCGTTGACAAGTTCGTCGACGTTCGCCGGCTCTCTGGTCGCCCTACTATAGTCGTCGGGGTAGAAATGCGGCGTGTTATCAGAAAGGCCGAGGCTATCTACCGGACCTTCTTCAGCTACAAGGACGCATTCCCAACCCTCGAGCAGAAGTTAAGATGGGGAAAAGCCGTCTGGCCAAGGGCGTGCCTTGCGACTGGGATAGACATCGCCCCACCTGCCAATCTTGCCGAAGTGGTGCGCCATGCCCCGGTTTCTGCGTTGCATATTCACGTTCTAATCAGAAACAGCTCGCGGACGTAGGATCGCACTTCCTCGCCGATATGAAGAAGAAGATCACGCCACTGGTTGAGAGGTTCTACGGCTTCGATACGAGCAAGGCCCAAGAGAGCTTGAACGACAACACCGCGAACGTACAGAATCTCAAGACAAACTCGGCCTTCATCAATGATGACAGAGACGAGTTGCCGTATCGACACCCCGCTATCCAGAAGGCGGTCAACGTTATCTGGTTCAACGACCGTTCTAGCGACGGCATCGTGTTCCAGAGCAGTTTCAACCCCATGCCCTACGAAGCCATCGCCCTGGTGCTCGCGGTGGTAAGAGGCCTCCGTTCTTCTGTGAAATTCAGCGCTGATGATGTTTTACGTCTGAAAGATAGAGTGCTGTATCGACGAATGGAGCAAGGGTTCTTGGGCTGAAATTCCCTTCACATATGAAGATTACAAGGAGGTTTATAGCCGCCATCTCGAAGCGCTGAAGGGTCTCACATCTCAGGGGCTCAGTTCACGGCATTGCGACCCGTTGCACAAGTTCCGTCAAGATATCTACAATGAAGGACGGTGAGACATCTGTTGTATCTCCTAATTCGAGCTAATTTTACGTCACTCGAATCAGGAAGTACGCAGGACTGGCTTCCAGGAATACCAAGAATGAGGGGCTATATTGGCCACAAGAAAGTGTGAATGCAGCTTGTGATGCGGCCCTGATTGCGTCTAGCGATTGAGCGCTACGCAAGTCACTTTTTAGGTGACTTTGTACATGGTTTGGTTTGTTTTGAGCTCTGGCATTCTCGCACCCGTAGAACCTGGCCTGACACATAGAACTATATATTTTACCGATTAAGGCATGTGATTGAAATTGACCCTGCTTCGGTCGTTGTCCGCCCTTCGCTGTTGCCCTCAAGCAACACGTTCTCTCACATGGTGGGCGCCATACTTCCGAAAGTTCTTTAACTGTCTGCGTTGATGCTTCACGCTGTTCACCTTTCACCTTTCTTTGTGCTTGCATAGTTGCATACGAAGACTTCTCCAGCTTGGGTTACAATGGCGCTCACGATAACATGAAACGGTTATTTCGCTCTTTCTTTTCGTTTCTCTCGGTGTTTGAGCTTTACATCCCTTGATTAGTTTTTTTCAATATATTGTTATCCCAGTTCGCTTGGTGATTTCAGCAATAGGTGTGTCGTCATCCAGCCCCTGCCAGTATAAGGGCACAGGCACATATTGCTGACGCACAGCTTCGCCGGCAGAAAACACGCTGGTGTCCCACCCGTACCTGTGACTGGGCTATGGGGGTTCTCCCAAGACGCCCTGGACGCTGCTCACCGAGAGGACCTACCCGCGTACCCTGATAAATAACCTTCAAACACCAGAAACTATTGTAACATCGTCTCGGGCAGACTGAGACGAATGATGGCGCATGGAAGTACTTGAATTGGGTATCACCATCAAGATCAGCATGTTAACGAGCTTCTGTGTCGGGCCCGGGTTCTGTCTGTAGTGCATTCTGTGGTGTCAGTGGTACCCATTGCTGCAAGCATTGCTGTTGATTTTTGATACTATGTTGTAGGTTGTTGTAGCCTTGTAGGTTGTTGTAAGTTGTAAGTTGTAATATACACGCAGGACCCCTGACTTCTAATTACAAAATCCTCCAACGGACTCGGATGATTACAGGACGCCCATAGAGCAGGTGCAAAGAGACTCGGACGCATGCCAGTGCCTGTGGTGACCCGGCCGGAGCGTGCCAGTGGCTCAGGCCGAGCAGACACTGGCAGCCGTCGCCGTTACAGCAATGACTCCAAGTACGCCTTCAGTTATCACTCTGAGTCACTAGGCGTTCAGTGCTAACGTTCAGTGCTTCAGTTCTCGTCGCTCGTCCGTACTGTGACTGCGGCGTCTCTTTGGAGACATAACGATGCTCTTCTAACCGTTCAAACTTTCTTTCAGGGAATTACCCTGAGCAGCACTGCGCGCCGCACGTAGCCTGCTGAGTACATCACATTTGGCCGTGGTCCGTTAAAGCAATTTCACAACCCCTCCTCGGACCCTTCAGGGAAGACACGTGGTCTAACCGGCCCGGGCGGCCTCGCTTCGAACGGTCATTTCAAGTTAGCAGATCACTGGAAGGGAGTCCTCACCATCTGGCACGGTCCACCGACATCTCCACTATTATCCTTCGAACAATTCTGCAATACTCAGTTTGATGATGCGCGGCGAGAGCACGCAACGTGGTATATCGCCCTCCGCCCGCCCGCGAACCGCCTTTCCTCCTCCCAATTGTGGCCGCCCGGACCTTGCATCTCCCCCAGCGCGTCGCCCGCACCGCCGCCAAGAGATAGCGTCGTCGCAGACAGCCATGTTCCGCGCAGCCGCCCCGCCGCTCGTCTTCGCCGTCCTCGTCACAGGGATGCTCGTCGAGCTGCGCGCGCGTCTCGCCCCTCCGCCGCCGATGCCCGCGGGGCTTCCCGGCAGCGGCGCCGACGCTACCGTCACTGTTCTTGGCAATACTATCGCGCAACGTGTACTGATATGGGCGGAGGTGCGCTGGCCGGGCCTGTGGGGGCTCCCCGTGGTGTGCGCCGCCGCCGTCTGCGCGTTGCGCGCTGCCATTTGGGCGGCCGCGGCTGTGGTGGATAGCCTTGAGGAGTGGTGGGTTGCGCGTGGCGCCGCGGCCGGGGTGAGGGTCGGCAGGTGGGAAGACGGCGGGAGCGTGTCGGGCGGCGACCTTTTGGGGGGCATGTTCACGTGATTGACATAGCCTTTTTTTGTTCAAAGCGCCCGAGCCTGCAATCATTACGAGTAAGACACGCTTTGTCGTTGTGTAAGATCAGAAACTATTATTGGGTATTAGGGTTCGGAACAAGCATAGTGTTAATACAAGGCGCAAGCCCATCAGTTTCGTCGACGCTCTGAGGGCGGGGTATACAAGGGCGGCCCTCGTTCTCATTCTGTTTCTCAGTACACCACATCGTCAAAATCCAACAATTCCTTAATACCCCGCGAGTAAAGTTCCCGTATGAATCCGCCGTCCGTGGGATCCTCCTCAATCTCGACCAGCGTGAAGTGGGGATCCTTCTCACAATCGGACAACTCCTCTGAGTCAACGTCGCCGTCGTAATCCTCTTCGTCCCGCATTGCCACCGCCTTTTTGGCTAAGAGGACCTTTGAGAGTTTGTGGCCGAAATCCAACCAACTGTCGAACTCGGCCCAGCGACGGGAGTATCCAGTGAGGATCGCGTCTCGTAAGAGCTTGTATACATCCTCGACAATGGCTTCTAAGCGGACGATATCCTGTGCGTCGTAAGTTGACAATCGGTAAGTACGGTATATATGTAGAGATCGAGTAAACACCGACCAATTCTGCGAGCTCCAAGTAGGACGAACCCATTACGGACTTCAGCTTTTCGTAGGTCTGGCCGGATTTGGGTGGCATACTTAGTGTGGGTAACACAGAAAGGAGGGCGTCTTCAACAGAGTCCACCATTAAACTATCGAGATCCTCAGGCGTTGAAGGATTTTGGCGAACGTCGCACTGATCATCCCCGGCTGAGAAAAACCTGTTCCAAGCCTCCAGGGAGGATGCGACGAAGGCGGCTGTCTCGGGTGAGTGCGGGCGGGTATCCATAGGAGATTGGTGTGGGGGAGAACGCCGGGTTTCAATGGGAAAAGAATGCACAGCTAAGACAAACCGCAGGGAGCGCCGTGGTGGTTGGCCGTCCAGCGAGGTAGAGCCATATATACACCAAGGGACGACCCGAAGTATATCACCCTGTGTTTGCGGTACCCTAGGCAGTCACATCGGATAATAAAAGCCACACAAGACGTCAGATTTCATTGGCAGCAACGCGAAGTTACCGCCATGATGCCGCCAAAGGTGGAAACCGTACACTGTAGCGCAAAGGAAGTACAATAGAAGAATTGCGGAAGCTCTGGGGATTACACCACATAAAGAAGCGAACCACAGACAGATTCACAGCAATGGAACAACAAGATATTGGCGACGAGAGGGAACAGTGAGGGAACCATAGTGATCTGTCCATCTAAGCGTGTTCGCTACAATATTTTGAACCTTGAAACCAAATCCCTATTAGCTCTAACGCCGCGTTTCTAGGAACCTAATAGCCTACATCAAGCTGTGGCTTTGACAGGGTACGCTGAGAAATATTTATGCTCGGGCATACTTGATTGACATCACGTGAGTCAAGGTTGCCTTAAACAGTTAGTAGCTGTTCAGGAGTGCGCAATCTCTCGAGTTGCGGCGCGCGTAATGGATGTAAGTCACTTTTGATTATCGTACATCTTGCGCAAAGGTCGCAGCTACCAACAAGGGAAAGACTAGCGTAGCGTCCGCAAAAACCTGACATATATACGGTGAGCCAGGGTGAGGCAAAGAAAGACATGAGAACCCACCTTTATAGACTCTGAACCTACACGGATTTTTCCCCAAGAAATGGCCTCGTCTGGTCGTGCGCCGGAATCGGAACCATCGAATTCCTGGCCTGTGTTCTGCGCAAATGAGTTAGCGAGGGAAGTATGACGTAGGTTCGAGGCGTACAATGAACACAGAATAATCGGCACCGTTACGCTAAGCGACTGTCAGGAACCATCTTTATCGGGGGAAGGTGACGCGCACTATGAGCATTGCGTTTGCGATCTGGTGCTTGCAGACACCCCCGCCAAGAACGATCATACCCGCCTTGATGGACGTACGAGCGAGCTCATTCAGGGCTCGAATATCCCCGACTATGTCCAAGACGAGACCAGGCGACTTGAACGAATGGAAGTAGATCATATCTCCGATGGAGCCATCGGTCAGGGCGGGACAGAAAACAGGGATATTGTTCTACGGCAGGCTCAGCAACGTGTGTGTGAGAGGAAAAACTCATACTCGCTTTATATGCCCAGTAATATACAGACTCCTCATTGTCGATCTCCTTCCCTAAGCGGCGAATGAATGAGCTCGGCGTCCATACTTGGCCGCTAGCCTTCTGCTCCGCGAGCATCGTATCCAATATTGGCGTGAGCCAGTCTTCAAACTTGCAGTAGTTGTCGTTCGGCACGACAAGATTTCCGATACGATTCATGCCGCGTCTACGGAGGTCGGCGCCGTCGAGGGAGAAGTCAGCGAGATACGTCTTTCCGAGGCATTTGATAAAGTCCTCCTCGATGCCGCCGGCGGTGGTGACGATACACGCGACATGCCTATGCTTCACAAGGTGCAGAATGACCTCACGCAACCCGGAGGAAATGAGGTTTGAGGTGTAGCCAAGAAAGATGTTACAGCGGGTTCGCGCACGGAACTCCGGATTCGAACGCTCCTCGTTCTCGTCCTCAGGGATCGGCTCATCGGAGAGGCGCCAATGACGCTGTGGAGATTGATTGCATGACAACAAGTTCAAGTTCAAGTTGTTAAGGGCGCACCATGTTGTTTACGATGTTGATCGCTTTACCGAGGCTATTTGCTTGGAAGCCTATACGTTCATAAGACCCAAGCAGAGAATCCAGAGTTGGACGTTCATCGAAGTTGGGGCCTTGAACAGCTACAGCCTCCTCTGGTACAGGTTCGGAAGGTTTAAGGACGGCCGCGGATGCGCTTTGGGGTATTATCGAGGCCATGGGGAGAACGGGCAACGGCCAAAATTAGGGCGCGCGTCGACCGCCGAGAGTCGTAGCCGCGAGAGCGCCCGCCAATATTCCTCCATCCCATCATCTCACTCAGCCACCGCCGCGTCAGCTACCTCCATCGACTGCTGCTCTGTGCGCAAGTACGCAGTCTAGGGTCTCAGTGGTTATGGACAGCGATCGGTCGTCTCGCTTTTCACAAGAAGTAGAAATTCCGCCTTCAAAACACGCAAATCTTGGCGACGACGAGCCGCCCGCCATAAATGGCTCATCAATTGGACACGCAGACACGAACGTGAAGAACACGTCGGAAGAATTGGTCCTGGATCCCGTAGAAATCGAACCCAGCGTCGAGGAAGGAGAGGTGAGTGCGCTGGAGGGGTCCGTGTCTCACGGCGACAAAGGGGATGGTCTCCACGACATACCGTTGAAAGACGACAATCCCGACGTGGGTCTTCATCATTTCCCCTTGTTATCTGAACATTATGAAGCTCAGGAAGACATTCAGGCTGTTCCTGCTTTAAATGAACACCCTGCGCCCGGCGAGCGCATCCAAAACCATGATTCAAGCACGCAGCAGTCCGAGCCCGTTGTCCCTTCAACTCTCAGCGTAAGTGCTCCTTCTTCTCCTCGTTGCTACTTGATTAAGAAGTAAATAGGTCGCACAGTCCGAGTCTAAACACCTTCCCCTTCCTGATGTCCCCGCTTCCCCCTCTTCGCCACCACCTCCTCCGGAAAAGACAACGGCTCCTGTATCTTCGACTCAGCGCAGGGAAAGTTTACCCCATGTACAGCCAAATGGCAACCACAGCGTAATATCACCGTCCATGTCCACGAACTCATTACCTTCCGCGTCCTCCCCAATGGGAAACATACACCGACGCTCGCTCACCCTCCCCAGGGGGAATCCCGTCTCTTCGGTGCTCATTACCTCCGCTCTCGAGACGATCGCTGCTTCTCGTGAGGCCAAGAAGTCCAAGCCGCTCCGAGAGAGTACCCACAGAGCGCTCGAATTGGTTCGGTCGGACCTGGCAGGTGACCAACCTCGCGACGTTTTCGAGCCCCTACGGCTTGCATGCGAAACGGGTTCCGAAAAATTGATGATTGCCTCACTGGACTGTATCACCAAGCTCGTCTCTCACGCGTTCTTCGTTGACGACTCTTCGCATATCACTTCGCTGCCATCCCCACCCCCGTCGCCCGCACCTGGACGTCGCGACTCTCACTCCAGCATACCCGAGCCCTCGCTGGTGGACCTCGTCGTGCACACCATTACGTCTTGTCATACCGAAACTTCCCCGGATACCGTCTCGCTGCAGGTCGTGAGGGCGCTCCTCGCACTCGTACTCTCGTCGACCATCCTCGCTCACCAGAGCTCACTGCTCAAGGCAGTGCGAACCGTGTATAATGTTTTCCTTATGAGCAATGATCCCGTCAATCAGACAGTCGCTCAGGGTGGGCTCACGCAGATGGTGAATCATGTGTTCGCGCGCTGCGGGACGGTACCCCCATTCGAACACTTGAGTCGTGAAAGCGTCGCGGACGCAAGCGCAAGCGCGGTCTCGTCGGGCCGTGCTTCCGTCGCACCTTCGACACCTGACTCTATTCCTGCGCCTTCGTTGCCCACCGAGGACGGGGCGTCTTCAGTTTCAGCATCACGAAATTCCTCGGAAGCAGAAACTGGGAGTACTTTGATCATTCAGGAGGAACACGGCGAACAAGGAGCTACTGTTTCCACGCCTTCCGAGGTGTCGGAAGCGTATCTTTCACACTTGTAAGTAGCGCGTCAGGCTCAATGGGTTCGCGAGTTAATTTCCTCGCAGAGAACACCCCGAGCACAATGGATTACACCTTAATGGTTCCGCTAGTCCCAGACCCTTGACTATGCACGACCTCTTTCTCAAAGATGCCTTCCTGGTCTTCCGTGCAATGTGTAAGCTTACTATGAAGCCGCTGAATACCGAAAGGTCCGAGCATATTTTTTTTCGTCATTGCTTTCTACTTTGTCACTCATCGACTATTCCAGTGAACGCGACTTGAAGTCGCACGGCATGCGCTCAAAGTTGCTCTCGCTGCACATGGTGCTAATCATCCTCAGCTCTCACATGGACATTTTCGTGTCTCCTACGTCTATGATATATTCCTCTGGTTCTCGCGAGGCAAGCTCCTTCGTCCAGATGGCGAATCAGTACCTCTGTCTGTGCCTCAGTCGTAACGCTGTCAGCCCTGTACCGCAAGTTTTCGAGATAAGCGTTGAAATATTCTGGCGCACTCTATCCGGCCTACGCGCCAAACTAAAGAAGGAGATCGAAGTTTTGTTTCACGAAATCTTCATCCCAATCTTGGAAATGAAGACTTCGACGTTGAAGCAGAAGGCCGTCATCCTCTCAATGCTTTTGAGGCTTTGTCAGGACCCGCAGGCGCTTGTCGACATCTATATCAACTACGACTGTGATAGCGAGGCTTCCGACAACATCTACGAGCGGTGAGTTGTTGAATTGGTTTCAGCGCACCGAGACTCGTCCTTACGCTTTCCCAGCCTAGTTAATGTTATCACAAAACTTAGCAGCAGCAGCACACAAGCCGGCGCCGCGAGCCAAAAGAATGCGGACGCCGCGAGCAACGTTCCGCAACAACACACGAAGCTGCAGAATGCGAATGTAGCGCCGTCCCTCAGTACTACCGCCCTTAGCCACCCAGCTGCCGTAGACCCGGCCACGCTCGGCCAATCAGAGGCGCAGCTTCGCCGGCAGGGTCTTGACTGCCTTGCTTCTATTCTCCGCTCCCTTGTGGCCTGGGGAACCGGAAAGAATACATCGTCGGAAGAGCCCGGCAACAACGCACCCGTGCCGGACGCGTCTGCATCGCTCGATCGACTTCCACTCCCAGATGTCGCGAGAGGTGGGACCCCAGACATAACAGATGACCCAAGCAGATTCGAGAGCGCGAAACAAAAAAAGACGACCTTGATGGAGGGGATCAGGCGGTTTAACCAGAAGCCAAAGAAGGTGCGTGGTGCTTATTTGCACGCCGGAGGTTATTGACACCTACCCACGCTCGGTTAGGGCATCGAATTCCTCGTCGAAGCTGGCTTCATCTCAGGAAATGGGCCCCACGACGTAGCCAACTTCCTGCACAATACGGATGGACTGAGCAAGGCCATGATTGGCGAGTACCTGGGTGAAATGTACGCTAGTCCCACTTTCCTCCAATCGTGTCGCTGATGCCCTCCAGGGACGAGGTCAACGTCGCGACCATGCATGCCTTTGTCGACATGATTGACTTCCGGAATACCGAGTTCGTCGACGCTCTCCGCACATTCTTACAGGCGTTCCGTCTTCCTGGGGAGGCACAGAAGATCGATCGCTTTATGCTCAAATTCGCTGAGCGATACATCGAAGGAAACGCACAAACACCATTCGCGAACGCAGGTGAGCGTGCTCACCTCGCCTCTCTTAGTTACGTACTGAGGGTCACACAGATGCCGCCTACGTGCTGTCCTACTCAACGATCATGCTGAACACGGACGCGCATAACCCTGTGGTCAAGCACCGGATGACAAAGAACGACTTCATCAAGAACAATCGCGGGATCAATGATAATGCAGACCTCCCCGAGGAACTCCTGTCCACCATCTACGATGAAATCGTGAACAACGAAATTCGTATGAAAGACGAGATGGACGCCTCCCTTGGGCAGATCCCCGCTTCAGGTCCGGGTATCACAGGTGCCCTGGTCACGGTGGGGCGGGACCTCCAGCGAGAGGCATACATGCTTCAATCGAGTGGCATGGCTAACAAGACCGAGGTGAGTCAGACTGCAATCTCAACGATTGGATTACCGACGCACATAAACAGGCTCTGTTCAAGACCTTGATGCGCTCTCAACGCAAGGGTTCGAGGATGAGCGACCAGTTCTACAGCGCTTCGCACTTCGTCCACGTTCGGCCAATGTTCGAGGTTGCTTGGATACCAGTGCTGGCCGGCATTTCCGGGCCGTTGCAGCAGACAGATGACATGGAGATCGTCGAACTGTGCCTCGACGGATTCAAGAACGCGATCCGCATCGTGTGCTTCTTTGACCTCGAGCTCGAGCGTAATGCCTTCGTGACTACTCTGGGAAAATTCACGTTCCTCAATAATTTGGGCGAGATGAAGGCCAAGAACATGGAGGCAATCAAAGCCTTGCTGGACGTGGCGGTCACCGAGGGCAACAACCTCAAGGGCTCCTGGCACGAGGTCCTGTCTTGTGTTAGCCAGTTGGAGCACATGCAGCTGATCAGTAGCGGCGTCGACGTTCCGGATGGTCGGAAAGGGTAAGGCAAAAATTACCCCCTTCCGCCCCTTGATCAATTCTTTCTCCCAGGAAAATTCGCAAACTTCCTAATGAGGAACTGGCGAATGAGAGCCGCTCAACGCACATCACTGTCGCGGCGGACATGGTCTTCTCACTGAGTCACTATTTATCGGGGGTGCGTACTATCCAAATACGCCGTTAGGGTGTATCAGTGACGTATCGGCAGACCGCTATCATCGACTTCGTTCAAGCCCTGTGCGATGTATCGTGGGAAGAGATCCAGTCCTCGGGTCTTTCCCAACATCCAAGGCTTTTCAGTCTACAAAAGCTCGTCGAAATCTCGTACTATAACATGAGTCGTATTCGTTTAGAATGGTCGAATCTGTGGGATATTCTCGGAGAGCACTTCAATCAGGTGAGATCGTCCTGTGGACTCACGTGTCCCTTGTGGTGCTAATTACCATTAGGTCTGTTGTCATGTTAATCCCCATGTCGGGTTCTTTGCCCTCGACTCGCTGCGGCAACTTGCTATGCGGTTCCTCGAAAAGGAGGAGCTGCCTCATTTCAAGTTCCAGAAGGACTTCTTGAGACCATTCGAGTACACCATGACGCACAATGCGAATCCGGACATCCGGGATATGGTATGGCTCCAAAATTTTATCAGAGATTGTGCAAAGACCTATCGTCTCGTACAGGTGCTCCAATGCCTTCAGCAGATGATCCAAGCTCGCGTCCAGAATATGCGTTCCGGTTGGCGGACAATGTTCGGCGTTTTTTCAGCGGCATCTAAAGTTTTGACCGGCACGTGGCATTAAAAGTTCTGTGATTTACTGCTCTCTAATCTCACCTACAGAACGAATAACAAACTCCGCCTTTGAGATCGTCACCCGCCTGAACAAGGAACACTTCGTCGCCATCGTCCGATACGGTGCCTTCGCTGACCTGACGGTATGCATCACCGACTTTTGCAAGGTCAGCAAGTACCAGAAGATCAGTCTACTCGCGATTGCCATGCTCCGGGGCGTCATTCCGGTCATGTTGAACACGCCAGAGTGCGGTCTTACCGCCGCTGGCCCGCAGAATATTGGTGTCGATGACCCGATGATCAAGTATTGGTTCCCTGTGCTGTTCGGTTTCTATGACATCATAATGAACGGAGAAGACCTAGAAGTGCGACGTTTGTGAGCATAGACAAATACTTTCCCGTACCTCACGCTCACGCAGCGTCGGATGCAGGGCGTTAGATTCTCTCTTCAATACTCTCAAGAAGCACGGGGCGTCGTTCCCTGTCGAGTTCTGGGACACCGTCTGCCAGGAACTCTTATTCCCCATTTTCGCCGTCCTTAAATCGAGCCAGGACATTTCTCGGTTTAGCACGCAGGAGGATATGAGCGTCTGGTTATCCACGACCATGATACAGGCCCTTCGGGACTTGATCGACCTATATACGTTCTACTTTGACATTCTGGAGAGGTTCTTAGACGGTCTATTAGACCTCCTGTGCGTTTGCATTTGCCAGGGTACGCCTCCTGTATTCGTTACAAAGACTATTGATGTTAATTTTCTTTGCAGAGAACGACACCCTCGCGCGGATAGGCACATCATGTTTGCAACAGCTCCTCGAGAATAATGTCAAGAAACTGAGCGTCGCTCGGTGGGAGCGCGTGGCGACGACATTTGTCAAACTCTTCCGTACCACAACTCCTCATCAACTATTTGACGAGAGCCTTCGTGTTGAGATCGATAGCGGTACACCAGAGCCTCAGGAGATGAATGGTACATTGCTGGTCTTTGCTATCTTCCGGATCCTTCTCACCTTGTGATAGACGCTGACGGCCAAGCAATCATCCCCGCGCCCTTGTCACCAACAAACAACGACCAAAGGGCCTCCCCTAAGACAACGCTGAACGATCGCCGACGCGTTTTCAAGCAAATCATCGTCAAATGCGTTCTGCAGCTCTTGCTCATCGAAACGACCAACGACCTTCTGCGGAACGATGAGGTGTACCGCACGATACCCCCAGAGCACCTCTTACGATTGATGGGCGTGCTAGACCATAGCTACCAATTCGCGAGGATGTTCAACGAGGACAAGGAGCTTCGGACGGGGCTGTGGAAAGTCGGTAAGCGCGTCGAGCCACCGGAGAAGATGCGTATGACCGAGGGTCTGACTTCGTACTCGTAGGGTTCATGAAGCACCTTCCGAACTTGTTAAAGCAAGAATCCAGCAGCGCCGCGACCTTGGTACATATTCTTCTGCGGATGTACTACGATCCCCGGCCGGAGCACCAAACAGCACGACCGCAGGTTGCTGAGAGACTGCTCCCGTGAGCCAAGCGTGCCAACCTCTGGTATCTTATCTGACGGCTCCCATGCAGGCTTGGATTGGGCGTCCTCCAGGACTACATAAAACTCAAGGCCGATACTCAAGCCAAAAATATAGCGGCATGGACGCCGGTGGTCGCAGAAATCCTTCATGGATTCTGCAAGTTTGATGACAAGGCTGTGCGCCGACCTTCCTCCCCTCTGTTGTTGCGAGAGCGAGTGCTGATGGGGAATATCATAGTTCGCCCGATACCTTCCTGCAATTTACCCCCTCGCGACGGAGTTGCTGGCCCGGGACAGTTCACAGGACATCCGAGATGGACTGAGGGAATATTTCCTCCGTGTTGGCTACGCACAGGGCATCATAGAGCCCTCATGACAATATCCAACGTCGATCGATAGTTTGCTTATCACCTGTCACACCTTACGGTCTAACTTAATGTCTTGTTTTTTTCATACAACTTGATTGTTTTTATTTGCCGTGTCCACAAGCGGCGTGAAGCCTCGGTCCGCGAAGTGTCTGGCGGGGCCGGTGCGAACTGGCCGAGCGGGTCCCTGCTTGGGCCTTGTCACGGGACTCCGCTCGACGTGCAACGGTCAGTCAACGGTGCAACAAGGTGATGGTGGGAAATACGCACTACTCTCAAGTAACTTAGTAAAGGACAGCTGACGGATGCGGCTGACTGAGGCCAAACTGAGACCAAACGTCATCGATTGCGCCTCACCGGAAAAAGGAAACGTCCACATATATAGGCCCAGCTTACAGTGAAGATAATCACCGCAATATGTCTCCAGTCGAGTTGAACACCATCGAAGCTGACGGAGTGAAAGTCTTCTACCGATCCGCAGGTCCACCGACTGCGCCTGTTTTGCTCCTGTTGCACGGCTTCCCATCGTCGTCTTTCCAATTCCGCGAGCTCATCCCGCTTCTCGCGCCAAAATTCCGCGTCCTGGCTCCTGACTTGCCCGGCTTCGGCTTCACTGAAGTGCCAGCGGAGCGCAAGTACCAATACACGTTCGACAACCTCTCTTTGACCATCGAGGGATTCCTCAACGCCCTCAAGGTGGACAAATTTGCGGTCTACATCTTCGACTACGGCGTACGCATCTCGCTTTTGCTCCAACGCCGTCCTGCCGAACGACGCTGACAAAAACTGCAGTCCCCCACGGCGTTCCGCATCGCCGTGCGACACCCCGAGCGCGTGACCGCTATCATCACGCAGAACGGGAACGCGTACGTGGAGGGGCTCGGTGTGGACTTCTGGGCGCCGCTCGAGAAGTACTGGGCCGCGCCGGTGTTCTCCACGACCTCGCACGAGGCACAGGCGCTTCTGCCGTTCCTGCAGCTCGGCCCGACCAAGTGGCAGTATACGCACGGCGTACCCGAGGCGCTGCTCCCGCGCATCGCGCCCGAGGCGTACTCGCTCGACGCGGCGCTGCTCGCACGCGATGGGCAGCAGGAGACGCAGCTCGCGCTGTTCTACGACTATCGCACAAACCCGAAGCTCTACCCGCGCTGGCAGGAGTACCTCCGCGCGAGCGGCGTGCCCGTGCTCGCGCTCTGGGGCGCCAACGACCCCATCTTTGTTAGGGCCGGCGCCGAGGCGTTCGCGCGCGACGTGAAGGACTTGGTGCTGGACTTTGTGGACTCGGGGCATTTTGCGCTCGAGACGCACGTGGGGTACTTTGCCGAGCAGATCGACAAGTTCTTGTCGGCGAGGATACTCAAGCCGTACGAAAGATGACCTCGGTTCCGTTGCATGGGATTACACTTAAGTTTCACGTAGCATGTATGGTGTATGTTCAAGTTGACGAATGTCGGAGTCAGTGCACAAGCTACACGGGACACAGCATTCAAATTTGCTCTGTGAGGGATCACATCCCAACGTTTGGGTGTAAAACTCAGTCCCGGAGAAAGTGTCAGGGGTGGACAACAGCGCATACTAGTATCGGTATTGTCCTCGATCTACAGCCCGTCGTTCGCGAAAGGCGGTTGCGACGTAGATAGGGTTATTGGATATAGAGCATCCGGTCCATTGACTCGAAGAGAATAGGATAAGTGCGGATGGTGAGAAGAAGAAAACCTCTTCCGGGAAAGCGTACAGCACACGATGTTAATTACTTCGCCAGTGAATGGGGCGCTGCAACATGGGCCGCGTCTGTAGAGCCGCTGGGTATACCGTAGTAATGGTGCAGCCTAGACACAGGTCCTGGGTACTGCGCTGCAACAAGGAAAGGAAGGCCAAACTAAAGCGATGACGTCTGCAGTGGTCACGCGGTGAAGCGTCAAATGGTAAAGTAGAGTATTAGTGTCGCGCCTAGTATGTTATTCGTAGCCTGTAGCGACTCCGGGTCAGTAGTATGAGACTCGGCTTGGGTCTGATTACCACTTCCCTGCCTACGACCAGACGAGTACTCCCTTTCAACAAAAATCACGCGCAATTCACAGCTAAAGGACCGTTGTGACTTACACTCACGTGTGATGTTAAGGGAGAAGCCTGAAGCCTGCGTTTGGAGTTCGTTTGGACTTTGGAGTTGCCAGTGCGGAGCGGACATGTTCCTAATTTAAGTCGCCAGTGTCACATTCACTCTCCGCTACTTCTTGTTCCTCCAACCGTAGTAGTCCCTGAGATGACTGAACAAATGCCCTCCCCACTGCTCAACGACACCGTTTGTCCCCATCCATCCCCTGGTACCTCTCCAGCGCCGACACATGGTACAGGAGAGCGTCGCCGGCATCCGGCGACAATCAACATACTCCCAGATGAAATATTTCTAGAAATATTTGCCCTCTACCTATGCAACTACAAGGGTGCCTCTTGGCGCATGCGGGAATGGCGAAGACTAGTGCGCGTCTGCCAAAGATGGCGACAAATCATATATGGATCACCACGCTATCTTGATCTGCTTCTTTACAGTTCAAACGGGGCCGGCCGCCGAACGCCTGTCAAGAGGGATCTCAGTAGCTGGCCAGCACTTCCCATCGTCATGAGATATACCGTTCAAGGTCCTGATGATCGAGATGAAGTCCTTGCTTTACTCAAGCATTCCGATCGTGTACGCCTCATCGAGCTTACAATATGTAACTCGCAGTGGGGAAATGTGGTCGCGGTGATGCAGAGGCCATTTCCGGTGCTCACATGTCTTGAGCTTGCCACTGGGTATTCACGGGATGTGGATGTGCCAGTCCTTCCCAGTGGATTCTTGGGTGGATCTATCCCGTGTCTACAACAACTCGTTTTATACCGCGTCCCCTTTCCGGGATTACCGACACTTCTTTTGTCGGCCCGTGACCTTGTTTCTCTCCGTCTCGATTATATACCCCCGACCGGTTACATTTCACCGGAGGCGATGGTTGCAGGATTGTCCGTATTGACCAAGCTCAAGACCATTTGGATTATGTTCTTTCCTCAGATCTATCTGCCCGAACAAAGGGGAAGGCGTCCAGATCCCCCAATGCAGGCCGTCCTTCCCGCTCTCACCGAGTTTACATTCAGAGGTCATAGCGAGTACTTGGAGGACCTTGTGGCCAAAATCGACGCCCCTCGGCTCAACGATTTCCGAACGGAGTTGCATAGGCCCAACGACGTCCGAACGGAGTTGGATGGACTTGAGTTTCTACTTGGGTTTCCCCAACTTCCCTGTTCATCTGTCGCACGGAGAATCTCAAGTTTAGGCGAGCGGAAGTGGAATTTAGTGATAACGAAATTAAGATCAATCTCCGAGTCGATCCATATCGACTTCATACAGATGGGGTCCTCACTCATTTTGGCCTTTCCACCACATTCGAATGGTCAGATACCCATGTTGCGCACCTGGCCCTCATAATCAGTCAAATTTTGCTATGTGCTCCAACCTGGAATATCTCGCCGTCAATGCCTGTGATAACCATCCAGGTTGGCACGACTATATCGACAACACCGAATGGCTGGCATTCTTTCATCTACTTACCACTGTGGAGACACTGTATATATATGGGAGGTCGGCAGCGCAAGTCGCTCGTGCACTCGAAGATGTCCCTGGGGAGATGGTCACCGAGGTGTTACCATCCCTACGTTTTCTTATGCTAGATGACATCGACGGGCTGGTATGCGTAGAGCAGTTCGCCTCTGCGCGCCGGCTCCATGGGCGTCCTGTAACCATCCTCGACCACGGGAATCTCTTGGAGCTCATTGAAGGACTTTGAAACAGTAGGAAGTCCCATAGCGCTCGCCTCTTGTATACACAATCACTACAATAGTAATTTCGATACTGCGACAGAATGCACTACAGGAGCTCGTTAATATGTTGTCATTCGATTCAACTCTTGATTCAACTACCAAACGCAAAGAAGTAACCATCTGAGCGATGCACAATCATTCGTCTGAGTCGTCCGTGACAATGTTGATTTCTGGAACTGGAACACCCTGATCGGCGTGTGCGGGTAAGGCTTCTTAGTGAACAGCGTCCAGGCGCCTTGAGAGAATCTTCCTAGCTCAGTCACAGGCAGAGATGGGACTCCCGCGTGTTTTCTGTTGGCGGAGTGGTAGTTAGACTAGACCGTGCAGTGTCGGTATGACGTTGGATCGCTTTGACTGTCTTCAGACCCACCAACTTTTCCTATTCGTCGGTCGCACTGGTAACAGAGAACCTCAGGTTTAGTCGAGCGCGAGTGGACTTTTGTGATGGCCGAGTTAATATCAACCTAGTCGTTGGACGCCCATCCTCGCGCGCTCTTCGACCATATTCTTCATTTTCCACCTCACTCGAATGGTCAAATACCCAAGTTGCGTACCTCACCCTCGTGCTCAGTCGAATTTCCGCTGTGTGCTCCGACATGGAACATCTATGACTTGAAGACCGTCCAGGTTCAAGTTGGCGCGATCATATAGACCAGGCTGCAAGGATGGCTGACATTCTTCCGCCAACTTACCACTGTGAAGACGTTGTATATATATGGGAGGTTGGCAGGGCAGATCGTTTGTGCACTCAAAGATGTCCCTAGAGGCTAAGGAGATGGTCGCTGAAGTGTTGCCATCCCTGCATTCGTTTTGGCTGGTGGACCCCGACTTGTTAGGGCCGGTAAATCTAAAACCCGCTGAGCGGTTTGTCTCTTTGCGCCGGCTCTATGGCGTCCTGTAACCATCCGCGACACATACTACGAGGACTGGTTCGTTGAAGGAGGACAGCACCCGCCTCTTGTATATTACAATAAATATAGTATCCCACATAAATCACAACGGCAATGGATACTACTACTGTAGTACTACATAATACAATACAGAAATTTGTTTTGCTGATATCCAATTCGAGTATTCAACGCAAAGAATGATAAATAACTAATCATCCGAGTCATTCGTCCGAATCGTCCGAGACAATGTTGATTTCTGGAATTGGAAGACCCTCATCGGCGTACGCGGGTAGGTCCTCTTGGTGAGCAGCGTCGAGGGCGCCTCGGGAGAATCTTCCTAACTCGGTCACAGGCACAGGCGGGACACCTGCGTGTTTTCTGCCGGCAAAGTGGTGCGTTAGTAAACAAATACCTCCTGACGCACGTACGAAAGTAACTTGAACGCCTACCGGGCTTCCTTAAGGAGATCGCATCGTATGTGCTCGAACAAGTCCGCCCCTTGGTTGATGCCGTATTGCCGGAAGTCATTGAGTGAGCTGATATGCGACTGGTACACGGTCTTGCACTGATTTTCGTCCCACTCAGTCTCCTTGCGCGTGCCATCTGTCCACTCATCGATGCAGCACTCGACCTGATAATAATGGACAGATTCGTCAGATACGCGGGCTATCGGACATAAACACAACCCTCACCACCGCGAGTATAAAGGCAATGGCTGGGATCGACACCGGAGAAAAATGTTCGTGATAAGTGACCCCGTCGGCTTCCTTGTCTTGGAACCACATGATATTGATCGCCTTTTGGAGCCCGGGATGTCGGTATGGATGACGAGGGATCCCACCATAGTCAGGTTCCTGCAGGGTGGTCAGTGGGTCATAAATGGTGATGGCGAGAGACGAACACGGTAGATAAAGGCCATATGAGACAACAACGCCTGAGCAAGGCTTGCGTTTCTGCTGATACTATCGGGTGCATGGCTCGTGTCAAAGCCATACTGAGCCTCAACAACATGCATGATCTTTGTCTTCGTGTCGACGAAAAATTTCATGTTACTGTCTGCGAACTGAAACTAATAGTGAGGACACGCGACGTTGTGGTGGGAACGGGACTTACCAGTTCAAACGGCATAAACAATTCAAGATTGGAACCCGTCTTTGCACACGCTTCGTGCCACACAGTCACTTCCCAGGCCTCCTTCGTTTGGGGCGTTGGGAAGGCGTCTTTACAACCAAGGTAAATTCTGCGAAGAGAGAGGGCGACGCCAGTCACGTGGTCACGGTCTCTCATCTCTTCTCGTTTACGAAGGGAATCACGTTGGTCAGACTCGAGAATTCGGGAAATGTAAAAGATGCAACCAACCGGGTACCGACGACGTATCGGGTTGTTGCCCCGCGAAATAGGCGTTGTCTCTGCCCCTGTCTGACGCAGTCTGTACCAAGAGAGCAATGAGTTATATGCGAAGAGTTACAAGGCGGAACAACCTTGGCGGCATAAAATGCAGATTTTGCGGCCTTGCGATATTCTCGAGCCTGTAACAGCTTTGAAAAGCCCCATCTCGTATCCAGTCCCGTCTTCATCTCTCTCGCACTATCTGACATTAGCGGCAACGTAAGCTTAGTAAACGAGTACTCACTAAATGATTCTCTCCTCAACCACTTCGCGGTCGTCAGCGTGGATTACTTGCCGGTGTTCCAGAATCAAGGAACGGGCATCCTCCAGCCGTTTGTCTCCTCGCTTCTCTTGTTCAGACGGTGCGTACTTGGCGACATAGCCCAACATCCTGTCCACTAGGACACCGCTTGCGTTTAACCCGATGACCTGGTTCACAGACATTATGAGATGGCAAAGAACTCGAACGGGGGGTTGTTAGAAGACCGCGGGGCTGTAGCAAAGGAATTGGGGGGCTTGTGGGTTGTTCCGCGAATCACGGGAGTTAAATGCCATTCGACTGGACGTAATTATACATCCTTGACCATGAGTCGTTTGGATCACGATGGCCACTGCGGCCACTGCATGTCGCGGCGATGAGTAAAGAGGGCATACGCAGATCCGGAAGTAGAGGACCGTGTAATTGAACGTGGGAGTTGGACAAGTAACGTAAAGGATTTCCATATCTGGGCCGCCCTGCCTCAACGCATCTCGATCTATCATCAAGGACTTCGGTCGGCCGCTTTGACAGGGCTTCTTCGAGCTTTCGGTTAGACGAACTGGGGTCTCTGTGCCGATGGAAGTGTACAGCAGCGCGGAGAGGGTAGAAGTGGACGCGAAGAAACGAATTCTCTATTGCCAGTGGGCGTGCCAGTGGCTCAGAACACATTGAATCCGATAGCGGAGATTTCATGTGGCGTAGAGCGTGGACACCTCCACCCGCATCTGAGTCCCCCTGGGCGTCCGAAATATGGTGTTTCGCAGGTTCGCAGCAAAGAATATCATATTGTCAAAGTCATATCATTCGGAACAGCCCTAGGCAATCCTGCGCCAGCCATAACAAGGAAGCCGTAGATGTTGATCTCTTCGCCAATGGGTAAGTGGCCTCATTCCAGTTGACCAGGTGACTTCGAAAGCGACACCCTCAGCGGCATGTGTTGCGAATCCTCCGCAAGTTGGTCGGAAATGGCGTTCGATCCGATCCTACCTACAGCGCGCATGAAATGATGGATACTTGTTGAAATTCAGAAAGACATGCGGCTTTCCAAGGCTCCAAGCGGCTTTCGAACCTCAACGAACAATTCGCCTCCAATCCCCTGGCCGCGATAAGAGTTGCAGTTGACGCGCTCATGGAGCTGAGAGCATGTTCTGCTCTTTCGAGGTGGTGCAAGTAGCACCACCATTTCACACTGTGCGTTTGCATGACCCACTCAACTACGGAAATGTCCGGATGGGGTCAATTGACAGCTGTGGGAAGCGCGAAGCGGGCATGACCAATCACGTTCATAAATAAGCCCGAACCAATTACCGTCCCTCGTTCCGTCCAGCCCGTTGAATTGCTACGCACTCAGTACGGTCGCTCAGTTCGTAATGAACATCACCAGAACTGAACCCGACGAGTGACCCAGCCTTGGACCCAGCATCACTTTTAAATCTACCTAAGCGATGGCGATGGCTAATGCCTAATCTGGACATCGTTTGTTACTGTATCTCGCTTACTATATGCCGCGAAGGTCTGATTGTCTGTCTGATGCATGCGTTAGCCACGTGTTCGTGAACGGTGATACTCCTGTCAGATTATAGCGTCTACAGTAACCGAAGGACCACGCTGTCATCGCGCACTCTACAGAGCAGAAACGGCCCGGGCCCGGGCGATACTCAGACTCAGAGACTCTAACATGAGCCCTTCGGGTGTTGTACAGCCTCTTGACGGTGGTGAGAGGGCGGTTGAGGGACCCTTATTATGTCCGTCTGGCCTCGCACAACTACTATTCCCCGCTTTTATACTCCGTTCGACTCTAGATCGTTCTCTACCACAGTGCGGTCAAGGGGTCGGCCATTCTTTGCGATAGCTCCACAAACTAGCAGACGGGCCCTCGTGTACCCCCGTCGGAATTCTATGTTCCATTGGACTTGGATTTCCTCAAGTCGACGTCACGAACAACATTTCTGTGAAGTGAATGCCTGGCGTCAGCACAAGAGCACAGGGGGGCCATGTAGATGTAGATCGGGAGAGTAGAGAAATCGGGACACTCTTTCGGAGTGAGGCCTGGTGGCGGGATCATTACGACGAAATCAAGCACTGTGGGTATCAACTTCGTCCTCGGTTCCGTCCAGGATGGGTGCCATCGTGGAAGCACTCGAATAATGACTTCTTCGCCATGGAGGATGGACAACCCTGCCTTGTGAGTGCCATCCGTTTGGTACTCTCTGCATTGACAGACTGGATTAGTTACGTGCTGCAATGGATGCCACGCGCATACACGATGGCAAACGGGTCATGCTCAAGAAGGTTCTCCTCGAAGAAGGGCCACATGAACTGCGAATCAGTCGGATGTTCTCATCTGGGGCGGCCGCAACGAACTCACGCAACCATTGCGTGCCGCTGCTTGACGTTATCGAATTGCCCAACTCCGGCCATCAGTTGATGGTCATGCCATTCCTGCGCCCCTTCGATAACCCTCATTTTCAAACGTTCGGTGAGTTTGTGGCCTTCTTTGCCCAAGTCTGTGAGGTATGTTCGTTCTTTTTTTCCCGGATTAGCCATGATCGGTGCTGATTGCCAAACAGGGCCTCCAATTTATGCACGAGCGAAATGTTGCACACAGGTTCGCGTCGACGCTTGGGTCTTGCCAGCTAGAACTAATTTCTCGTACCTTTTCAGGGATTGCACGGCAAACAACATCATGCTCGATCCGTCTAGGATGTATCCCAATGGTTTCCACCCAACGCAAATCGAGCAAAGTCCGGACTTCAGAGGGAGAGCCAAACGGCACACTCGGACGGGACGACCTCCCCGCTATTACCTCATCGACTTTGGCTTGTCCCGGGAGTACGCTTCACGTGACGCGTCCGATGCACCACTCCGCGGTGGCGATAGGTCAGCACCTGAGCACCGAGACGGAGGCCGGTGCAACCCATTCCAGACAGATATCTATTATATCGGAAATCTCATTCGTGAGGAATTCATACAGGTAACATTTGCAACTGCATAGTTCTGCCCGGTCGCTAACGGAGTGCATCATTAGAAGTACCGTGGCTTCGAGTTCATGAACGAGCTAGTTTCCGAGATGACGCACAGAGAACCCGCAAAACGTCCCCTAATCGAGGAGGTTGTCGTCAGGTTCGCCCGAATCCGCGAGTCGCTCAGTGGGTTCAAGCTGCGTTCCCCCATGACGTCGAAAAAACAACCTAGTCTGTTCACCGCATTCCGCTGCGCCAGGCAAGCAATCCGCTCGTTTTACTATGTCGTCTCAAACAAGAGCGCAATTCCCCAACACTAAATATGCCACCAAACTCGAATAGCACGCTAAACGACGACTCAATTTTACATGCAACGCGGTGACCTAAACAAAGAGAAGAGACAGGGGAAAACTATAGTATGCGGTTTTATTGATTTATATGTTGAGCGTCATCTCTAGGTCTTTATAAAAACAAGAAAACCACGGGACTACCTCTCGCTCCTTTGCTTGTCTGGATCACCGTCGTCGGTCTCATCTACCAATAATATGACATATGCTCTCGAATATGCTCCCACAAAATCGATACCACTCATAGTCAGATCGCCGTTCATAACCTCTAGTAGTCCATTTCACCACACTCTTTAGTTCGCGTGGGTATTGCCTACATTCCTTTAGTTATCGCGCACTCCTTTGGTTCTTCACGCATTCATTACGCTCCTTATTTCCCTTTTCATTCTTCCAAACCTAGAGTCACGAAGTCGTATAAATATTACAAGTGACACGCCGATATATCACCAAGCCACAAGATATCACCTCCACCTGTTTCACCAGCCCCCGAGTATTACCCCTAGAAGTGCACACGGTAGGCAAGTTCAGCGTGGCTGCGCGAGTGGGTGCCGTTTCTGCGACTCCTCGACCTATGCCGTCTTTCGCAGCTGGAAGCCCTAGTTCCACTTTCCTTCACCTTTCACGCAAACCCTTGTCAGGGTTGACGCAGTAACCCCCCCAGTAACATGCAAACAACGCGCCTTGTGTATGCGGAGAGCGTAATTGCTCTCAAAAACCCGTAGACCCTAGTGCACGAGTTGCGGGATCTGAACATTACTGCGGAAGAATTACGATCTCAGAACGACTCGCAACCAGCTCATGCACGCGGCAACGAACGCAATCAGACATGGCTATATCGGATATTTGTAAGTCGGGGGACGTGGTGTCCTCGGCTAGTGTAGTAAATATAAGACGTCTACGGCGCGAACACCTGTCCCCCAAAACGCACTAGATATGAACCTGAGCGCTGGGCATCGGTGGTCCGAAAACATCGTAAATGGGATACCCGAGGGTGCGTGTCAAACGAGTATCAAAGACATAGCCACGACATAGTGCGCGCACCGCGTGGCGGTGCTGCTAAGTGGGAACCACACGTTGTGGACGAATGGCACGAGATTAGCGAGCCTCGTGGGAACCTCGACTCGAGGACAAGGGTGGGAAGCCACGACTGACGCCAACGCCAAGAAGTGCGATATCGGCCTGGCTTTGTGTGATACCCCCTCAGGTTCACGACATCATATAGGTATGGTGCTATCATGAAGGAGGGTAGTGGTGCCAGTGTGTGCCATCCTGACCAGTCTCGAGCCCAGCTGCTGAAGACTTCTGTGCTAGAGTGACGTCCACTGTCTGTGTCAGAGAGATCACATTCTTGTATCACGATTGAGAACAAGATTGAGAATTTGAAACTGTTGAAGGGTTGAGGGGTGGTACACCGTGACTGCATATTTAATTTGCACCAGCCCACCATCGTCACGATCACGGGCACGTGGTCATCGCAGGTCAGTTGCGTGCATGACGGCAAGCATGACGGTGATCACTGGCATGACCTTTTCGCAAATCTTCCCGAAACGGCGAGATTTTGTTGCGACGAGCCTAAATCAACGACGTAGTAACCCTCATGCTCGTATCGTTGCCAACGCGAGGGAAACCCTAATTTTTGCGCAAGACGTTCGCGAGTAGAGGTGCCTGAAGATCAGTCAGTGTCAGTGGATCTTCTACAGAACCAGAGGCCTGAGGGGCGAGACAGGAGCCCCCTATACCGGCACCTTGAGCGCTTCTGGCGTGTGCCATGAGTACCAGGGTTACAGACAGAAAATATCAGAACCCAGG
Organism: Lactarius pseudohatsudake; assembly: GCA_021525015.1. Classification (NCBI taxonomy): domain Eukaryota; kingdom Fungi; phylum Basidiomycota; class Agaricomycetes; order Russulales; family Russulaceae; genus Lactarius; species Lactarius pseudohatsudake. Next base: position 67,613 of record JAKELH010000416.1, read on the forward strand.
CAGTCAATCGACCATATGAACATGATTGATGATCGAGTCAGTAATGTAATGTGGCGTGTGTTGCGAGGCAGGAATCAAGACGCCAAGGGTTCAGAAGAGGGCTGAAATCGCTGCGGTGACTGCAACTTGAG
>JAKELH010000417.1:0-67710 GCA_021525015.1 Lactarius pseudohatsudake
TCGGCTTCGAAGGTGTTCCAGAGGATCTCATCCGTTTCGCGCAAGGGGTTTGTTGCACGCGTGGTGTCAGTCTCCAGTTTCTTGCTCATGAGGTCCACCCAGTCATTGACGACAGGTCCGCGGATAAGGCCGAGGGCGAGCACAACGCGTAAGAAGGGACTGAGGACGAGTTCGTGATTGCGATTAAGAAGGCGGTAAAGACGAAATTCCCGCAGGAATTGCTCGCTTTCTGCGCGTTCTCCCGTGAAGACCATCGGGCTGTGCCTTTGAGAGAGCTGGTAAGTGGAACTGCGGCCATCGATACGATCGGCGGGGGTAAAGTGGTAGGAGTGGGGAGTACAGGGACAACTGTGGGAGCAGTAGGTTCTTCGAGAAGGTCGAGATCGACGTGGATCGGCGTCAGTCGGCGGAAGGCGTTAGTGAGGTCTTCGATGGGATCGATGGGGGATCGATGATGTAGGGCGGTGTTGGGATCAGAGAGGCCTGGTACAACGGGATCGGGGAGAGGGAGGTCAGGTAAGACGATGTCTTCGTCGATGTACTCGAGCTGTTCCTCTACTTGTTGTTCGTCGTGCGAGACAGAGATGGGTGCAGTAGCTGTGGGAAGTTGTTGGAGACTTTCGTCTTCCGGGAGCCACCAACCGAGACCGAGGTCGTTATCACGGGGGACTTGGAAATCCGCGCGGGTGCGATATATATGTTGTCGGAGGCCCGAATCGTAGTGTTGTTCGACGAGATACCAAGCGTCGTTAATAAACTCGAGGAGGTGGACCTTCTGTCCGACTACGCAACGGTATCCACCGTGTCTGTCTGAAAGAGATGAGTTCCAATAAGCGGCGCCAAGAACGTGTTGGGGGAGGTCGTCTTTCCAACGTCGGATTACTTCGATCCACTCGTTGTTTTCTGGAAAAGATAATGTTACGCTAGCCACGATTGCAGATTAATTTCTCGGGAACAAATTTTCCGGCTTTGTACGGAGTTTACAAGCTCTTCGAAAGTCGCGGATAGGATAATTGGGTTCCGGCTTCGGCTCGTTTGCGAGTTTATCAGCTCGACGAGTTGCAGCGGGACGACGACAAATGCCCGAGCTCTTGCCTCTGTATCAAGAGGGCTCAAGAGTCGGTAGGGGATGATTCTAGTCTTATTTTACGATCAAGCGGTGGACTCGCAGGATCCGCTGCTACCACTTTGTCGTAACAAGATCTGGGGTGGGCTAACGGGCCGGGTCGCTGACAAAGCACGAGAGCGGTGACCTGCACACTGCAGGGGAGAGGGCAAGGGAAGAGTGACAATAGTACTTGAATTCACAGAGAACAAGACTAGAATGAGGAATACATGGTAAACTATGAGCTCTTTAAATACTGCTACAACTATTCTTTTATCTGAGGTTTTCCTACGATTTTCCGGAGACGCGTAAGTACAAGACTAAATATAGAACAAGTATGCGCTGGCAAGAATTCTAGAGAGAACAGAAGTGAGAGTCAGGGAGAACAATCCAGAAGCAGAAGCAAATCAGATAAGAAATATGAAACGATCGATGGCACGATCTGTGATCGTGACAACTACGACCTTTTCGGCAGGATATGCACATGGGCAGAATGGGCCAATACAACCTTGTCGGCAGAATACACATATGACTGCCATGGGCCAATATGAGCTTTTCGGCAGGACATGCGCATGAGCAAAATGGGCCAATACAAGCTTGTTGGTAGAATACGCATATGATTGCCATTGGCCAATACGAGCTTTTCGGCAGGATATGCACATGAGTGCCATGGGCCAATACGAGCTTGTCGGCAGAATACACATATGATTGCCATGGGCCACTACAAGCTTTTCGGCAGGATATGCACATGGGTACCATAGGCCAATTCAAGCATGTTGGCAGAATACACATATGATTTCCATAGGCCAATACGAGCCTTTCGGAAGGATATGCGCATGGGCAGAATGGGCCAATACAACCTTGTCGGCAGAATACACATATGACTGCCATGGGCCAATATGAGCTTTTCGGCAGGATATGCGCATGGGCAGAATGGGCCAATACAAGCTTGTCAGCAGAATACGCATATGATTGCCATTGGCCAATACGAGCTTTTCGGCAGGATATGCACATGAGTGCCATGAACCAATACGAGCTTGTTGGAAGAATACACATATGATTGCCATGGGCCACTACAAGCTTTTCGGCAGGATATGCGCATGGGTACCATGGGCCAATACAAGCATGTAGGCAGAATACGCATATGATTTCCATGGGCCAATACGAGCCTTTCGGCAGGATATGCCCATGGGCAGAATGGGCCAATACAAGCATGTCGGCAGAATACACATATGACTGCCATGGGCCAATACGAGCTTTTCGGCAGGACATGCGCATGAGCAAAAGGGGCCAATACAAGCTTGTCGGTAGAATACGCATATGATTGCCATTGGCCAATACGAGCTTTTCGGCAGGATATGCACATGAGTACCATGGGCCAATACGAGCTTGTCGGCAGAATACACGTATGATTGCCATAGGCCACTACGAGCGTTTCGGCAGGATATGCGCATGGGTACCATGGGCCAATACAAGCATGTCAGGCAGAATACACATATGATTTCTGTGGGCCAATACGAGCCTTTCGGCAGGATATGCACATGGGCAGAATGGGCCAATACAAGCATGTCGGCAGAATACGCATATGACTGCCATCGGCCAATTCAAGCCTTTCGGCAGGATATGCGCATGGGCAAAATGGGCCAATACAAGCTTGTTGGCAGAATACGCATATGATTGCCATGGGCCGCTACGAGCCTTTCGGCAGGATATGCACATGGGTACCATGGGCCAATTCAAGCTTGTCGGAAGAATACGCATATGATTGCCATGGGCCAATACGAGCTTGTCGGCAGAATATGCATATGACTTCCATGGGCCAATACGAGCCTTTCGGCATGATATACGCATGAGCACCATGGGCCAATTGAAGCTTGTTGGCAGATTTGGCACATTGGCACAATGGGCCATTACAAGCTTTTCGGCAGGATGTATGCATAAGCACCATGGGCCAAGGCAAGCTTGTCGGCAGGATGTGCCCATCAGCGCAATGGGCCAATTCAAGCTCATCGGCAGAATATATACATATGAATCGCGGGCCCATACATGCGGTTCGGTCAGCAGCTGTCCTACTAGCTGTGCTTGTGATGAGGGCCCATGCCACCTGTTCGTCAGGTATTTATACCAGTGATTTATAGGCCCATCCGAGATTGTTTACAAAATAGTATCATGGGCCCACGCGTATATGTACACTTTATTTCTACAATGGGCCCACATGGGTTCTGCCGACGCACCCGGCAGAATTGCACATGGGCTTTCACGAAAATATCGTCATTTATTTGCGTCATTATGTGCTTCCTCCTCAGATGAGGAGGGATCCACTAGCTCGTCTTCGTCCGCGTATCGATAAGGATTAAGGAGGCATGATAGGGGTAAGATATTTCTCGCGCAAGGAAAAGGGGATTATAATGTTTATTCAGCAGTAAGTTATCCTGGCCTGAGGTTTTAAGCTATGGGGCCAGGGCCCATAACCTGAAGGAATATAATATGTGTTTGGCTCCCGAAGGGAGTGAGCGAGAGGATGAGCGTCCGCGGTAGGGAGCTCTACCCCTAATCAATAAGCCGTGTGCAGTCTTTACATGCTTGGTAAGCTACTTCACGTGCGGTCTCGTTATGGAATAATCCGAGAATGGAAATCGTTCTTACTCAGCCGGGTAGTTCCGACTGGTATCCTCTACACTCTTCGTCCCGCCCGTGTCTATGATCTAGCTCTGGAGTGGTTAAATCGTTATAAGCTTTCAAATCAAAAGGATGACCTTGACCAGGCAATTCTTCATTTCACGGCGAGCCGATATTCCTCCAGCCCTGTTCTTAGCCAGGAACTAAACCAAACATTCTTCTAATTCTTTTCGACCTCGCCGTCGCGTCGCAGTTAACAAACGCTCGAATGGGTCCAAGCAACCCGAGGATGCCGCTTGTGCAGCCAACTATCTCCACTATCTTCGAGATCAGCGTTCAGGTTCCCGTGCCATCGAGTCATCGGTATGGGTTGGCCATTCTAGTGAGGTTAGAAGCCGGCGACGTGATGGAGAATATTCGAGAGATGGCTGTCCTCTGCAGCGAATTTCTCACATCGGGTCAGTACGTCCAAAGGCGAAACTACCGACGTCGTCACACTCATTTATGAAGCCGTTTTTTTTTCTAAAATGTGTATGGGGGTCCCGGATCAACCATTGGACCAACTTATCGAGTGCCTGCGAATGGCGAGGACGCACAAACCAGGCCCGCGAGATGCTCACTTCGCCTTTGCCTATTGTCTCGGCTTCGCTATGATGTGACTTCTGTGAACGACGATTACGTGGAGGCTACTTCCATCTTCAACGAAATTATTACTTCCACCCCCCGGAGACAAATTCGTAATCAGATTTCAAGAGGTGGTGACAGGGCTAGCGATCTCCCGACCGGTGATGCACGAGAACCCGGAATATTCAGAGGAGGCAATATATCGCGCTCGTACCACCTTCGCCTCATATACTGATGATCAACTGTCTGGTTATCTGGCTACTGTTGTGAAGAAACGCTTCCGACAGTTCGGTCCCATTGAAGGTCCTGAGGCATCGCCGTTATCTCGGCCAGTCGTATCCATTGGGGAAGTATGATAAAGAGGAAATCTAAATAGGGTGGGAAGAAGTGCTTGGAGCTCCTTGAAGGGCTTCTTTCCAAGATCCGCAGTAACGACACAATCGACATAGAAGAAGCTATCGAGGAGCGGACGAACGATACTTGCTTCATTTGGAATCTCACGGTCCGGTTACTTTTACCAATTCGGCCGGATCCTCTTCGAGGCGAGTCGGCACACGTCGTCGAGCTCTTGAGTTTCCGTCAGCACCGCCGAGATGCTTTTCTCACTTGCCAGGTCTCTTCTCGCCCGCTTCTCGTCTTCGCCAGTTCACCATAAGCAAGACCTGGGCGAAGCGCTGAAACTACTCTCCCAGGGTGCCAACGTTGAACGTTGAACGTTGAACATGTGAGACCGGCCATTAACACACCCCTGGCCGCCTGTGGGCAACTTGTGCGTAGTATACCCCTCCCTCCCTGCTGCACATGAGAATACCCTGTCATTGGTGCAAACGCGCTTCTCTTTGCACCAACTTTGCAGCTACAGCACACCACTCAGGCTCTCGTCAAGATGTCTCACTATACCGTGACGCATGTGATGCCGCTGGACTATGCGTCCTACCATATCGGGTTGGGTTAACTCAAAGAGGCAATCGAGACTCTTGAAAGAGGGAGAGCTAGGTTATAACAATATTTACAGCCGAAGGATAACATACTTCGTCTACCATATAGAAAGATATCAACGTCGGACGAAGGAAAGGACCTCTCGTGAATGTGTTTCCTCGTGGCTCTTTTCATGCCCTTCTGCCTTGGGTAGTGGCACCACTGGCAGACACGCCTGAACAAATCCTGAGACGTGCGTTTCTCTTGCGCAATTCGGCCTCGTCATCAAGCGATGGCTGGAGGAACTCGTTGAGAAAAACAGGACCCTTTTGCAAAGTGGCAATCTGAGAGAGAAACTTGACAAAACGCAGCGAGTGATTAGTCTGGCACCCCAGATAGAACGTAAGTTTCTGGTGTGCTAGTGGGTACAACGCAAGACCAAATACCGGTTAACGAAAGTGAGTATACGTGAACAAACATAAGGTAGTAGCTCAACAACGCAGGTACAGGGTTGTCCCTGATCAGACTCTGATTGTAACTAACACGACTCGTAAAGTGTTAGCCCGAAACACAAGAAACAAATATCAAATGAGAGTGTGTAAGATACGAGTCCGTACATCTCGACTCCACTGCCGTCTCCTCTCCGCACTCTCCGCACGTGAGGTGCGGCCGACTCCCGACGCCGATGCATGAGCAGCGCACATCACGCGTCAACAAAACTGAGTAGCCTCTTTGTTCTGTGACATAGCCCGACGAATATCGGTCTGTAAAGAGTTGGGAATGGACGACTCGGAAAGCCCGAGACAACCCCCGGATTTGGACTCTGAACGCAAGTCGAAGCCACCGCTGAGCGCTGATCGGCTGCGAAACATCAAATTTGTATCAAAATATCAAATTATATCAAATCCCATCAAGTCGCAACCCCGTGGGAAGTGCGCAGCAGATTGTAAGTTACACTACCGACGTCTACCAGAGCACAGGCCATGAGGCCGATGAGGCGGAGTGGTCCTTGGGCTACTGTAAGTATTTCGCACTTCATGCTTTCAGTTCCCCGCTTTATTTGTCTGTTGCTAGTATTGGTATGCACAAGAACTGGAACGTTAACGCTGTTATACTTGCGCCAACACAGCGACTAAAAGTAAATACGATGCTTGACCGGTGGGATAATTATTAAATACGCATCTTTTGTCTTATTTCTCGTACAGTATACTAAGCCCAAAGCCGTTCGCTCTCATATCAAGGTTCGGCCAGACAAGGATGCCAAGAGGATAGCCCACACTACAGCTAGATCCAATTCGATACAGCTGTTTTCATAACATCTGTCGGGTGAGCTTTCGCGTAGCCCAGCGGACATCCAAAACACGAGAGCGGGGTTCATAGTTAAGCGACGGGGAAATTCTTGAGAAATTGGGCTATCATGAAGAATTGGGGTTATAGAATAGTTATCTGCGTTGTCATGCTCGGCAGCTTGCCATCAGCGTGGCCACTCCCTTTCCGTTGTCGTCCCTTCCAGACCCTCAACGAAAACCCTCAACGATGGTTCACCGGTACTCCAATGTCATCAAGGAGTTGGCCTCATCAATGTTGCATCAGGGATCGTGTGACTCAGAAATCCATGAGCTCACTGGAATCAGTATTACAGGGTACAGTCGCTCGTGCTCTCACACACTCTCCTCATTATTTCCTTCGCTCACCCTTGCTTCACATCGCCATGGACGTCGACGCTGACCGCCTCGAAAGTGGCTCGTAGGCACTCAAAGTCAGGCCGCGCGTTCCCGCGCCTCGTGCTTTCATTGTTCATCCTCACTCCGTACTCATTGCCTACGGCCTCTCCTTTGAACACGTCAAGACACTTCGCAAGCATCGATCACTTCGGCCACACTGCATTTTTGTCTCTGGCAAAGGTGCGGGTTCTTCCTATTATACCATTTTACTGTCTATTGTTATTATGCATGCATGTTGCCCCTGCCGTCGGCCTCGGTCTCGCTACCTCTTTGATGACCCCGCATACTCCCTCGCCACCCGTCTCGTCATGTCGTATCTTATGCCCTTGATTCCGCGTCTCGATCGTCTCGACGTCCCGTCTCGTTTCCTCCCGGCCCCTATGCCACCTTTCTCCTCCTCCTACACTACATTCCCTCTTACTTCTTACCTTGGCTCAGACAAAGCTACTGATTTTCTTGTATTTAAACACTTCACTCCTGCTGAATACAGGCAACGCCCGGTCGCCACCTTCCCCTCCAACGCTGCGTGCTTATCCCGGAAGTCAAGCCCTACCTCGAAGGATTAAGTTTGCAAAAGTCGTACTCCCGCTTCGCCTCGCCTCTCCTCATTCTCGTCTCGCTCCCGCTCATTCTCGCTCACTCTCGTCCTCGTCTGTTCGCGTTCGCACTGGCCTTCATTAACGCGAACGCTCCTGATTTGGCTCACCCTTGCTCTCTAAGGCTAATTGAAGGTAGTGCACTGTCCATATCTAATATGCGCAATCCCTTAACAAGTCCTTCAAGTTTCGCGCTGCATGTGCGAGCAGTGCTGGGCAGTTTCCAATTAGGCTCCTGTAATATATGTATTTTCAATATGAATACTCCTTCCTTTCCCGTCGAATCGATGTGTTGACAACTCACCTTAAATAAATTACCACAATTTCTTTTTTTAATTACGATGATTTATTTTTGTGGGAAGAAAATTCGGCATGGTCGCCAGGTACCCATTCAGACTACGCCTATAAGCGAAAAATGGTCATGACCCGACAGATGTTATGAAAACAGCTGTAGGCCCTTCACGTCCCGATTACAGCATAGGGCTGAGATTGAATGGGTATTCCGGGAACCATGCCGGGTTTTTTTCTCACACATTATTTGTAGTAATAATTAAAAAAGTAAATTGAATTTCGAACTTGTGTGCTCCTTTTCCACAAGACGGTGCTATGCAGTAAAGCAACATACTGTGAATATGGATACACAACTGTATCCAAACTGCATTGGTGCTCTTCACACTCGCAACATGCACACCGCCGTTCGACCTGCCCCCTGCAGACGTGGATGCAGAGCACACGCGCAGACGCAGAGCCATGCGTGTTGTGCGGGTGGAGTGGGCTTGGCCCGCTGTTGCTCCTGTGGACGAAGAGGGGGAGGGGCGCGGCGAGTGGCCGTGCGGTACATCGTGGCACGGTTGCTGGTTTGTGATCCGTGCCGGTGGCCACGCGTTGGTGCGCTTTGGGATGAACCGTGTTACAGGTGGCCGCTCAGGAGAGACGTCGATGACCGTGACTTAGCTAGAGTGAGATCATCAGCGTTGATCAAGTAGAATGCCACGTACCGTCTGCATGGTACAACCCGCCCTTTGGAGAGTGCGCGAGATCGTCTGCAACGAGGTCTCGGCGTCGAAGGCTTCACAGAGCTCCCTCTCAGCTTCAACGTACTCGTTATCGTCCTTGCGCGCCGTGAGGGGGCAATGTCGGGTTGGCACTTGACGTGGTCACAGAGGAACTGGTTAGCAGAAGGTGAGACGACCACCTAGCCTAAAAGGTGTTGGGACGTACCTTTGAGCGGACGAGGCCGACCAGATTCGCGCGAAACTCCACGGTGTCTTGATACGTGCTTCGCAAACGCTTGAGGGATCGTTTGCTGATCCCAGTAAAATCACGAACCTCCGGGTCAGTGAGACCCTGGAGGGATAGCGCCATTTCTTCCAGCTCGTCGGATATGTACCCGGCGAAACATTGGGGAGAGGGATAGTGGGCGGGGGAGGTGGTTGATGGCACTCGGCAAAGGGATAAGTATGAGAGAACCTTTTTTTTGTGAGAGAGAAGCTGAGGAAGCACGCAAAGAAAGGGATAACTAATTTATAACCCCAAATAATACGAGATAACTACCATCTCAAGAATTTCAAAATATACTTAACTATGAACTCCGTTCATGAAACTTAGAAGTCCGGCTAGTCTGTTCGCGGGCAAGGGGCCTATCGAATTGGATCTAGCTGTAATCATACAAATGATTTCCGCAAACAGATTGAAAAGACCCTCGGCTGAGAAACCCGATCTCTAGAAGTGTGCTTCAGAACTGGTCTTCACCACATGCATCCACGCGCCTATAGCTGTGGATACTCCGAGAGAACAGGCTCAGCGCCTTCGACTCTCCAATACGCTGCACTTCAGGGTCGCTTTCTTTTCCTTCCTTTCCGGCTACCCGCGAACGCTCGCTCCATCGGACAAGCGTCCCCTCATCTTGCTGTGCGAGGTTCCGTTGAACCGAGAGCTGTACATCCGCCAGGTGCACGAGCTGTCGAGTTCCGGGACGTGCTGCGGCTGCGTCACGCAAAGCGAAGTACGTACGCGCGGTGGTTCCTGGTTCCAGCTTCTCCTCGCCTTCACCCACCTGTTTCTCTGCCTGGTCCTTCCGCCCAGTCTCGACGGAGAGCCTCTCCTCCATGCGACCCGCGAACGCGAGGAGCGCCGTTGTAACCTTGCTGCTGTCCGCAAGCAGCGTGTCTAGCGTAGCTCGCAGTTTCAGAACTTCTCTCTTCCGTTTCTCTAGGTCGATTGGTGTGACTTTTGCGAGTGTGCAGGTGGTGCTTGACATTCATCGGCAGGTCCGTCGCTCTGGGAACCTCCATGTCGCCGGTCAGTCGCGGAAGGCCCTTCAGACTGGCGATTTCCAGTGGCGTTTGCCCGACACGGTTCTCTATGTAGAGGAGCTGCGTAGGACCGTGCTTGAGGAGTACTTCCGCAAGGGCGGTGTCCGCATTCTGTACCGCAACGTGTAGAGGAGTAGACCCATCCGCATCTCTGAGTAAGAGAACGGCGGGTTTAATTCCAAACTCTAGAATAATTGTAGCGTTCTCGCGTTTTACGGCCAACAAGGGGGGGTGTGTTTGCCGGATGAGTGGTGCAATACCAGATGCAAATAACAGTATTGGACGCCTCCATAGACGTCTGAGTCATAAGTTCGTGCGTCAGGATGTATTCCTGCATGAATGGAGGAGCGCCATCCACTCGCGCTTCGCCCGGAATCAAGTTAAAAAGCCACTTGAGTTGGTTCTCCTTGAGTCACCATGCTCTTTGCAATTCTGGTGAACAATTGCTTTAAATTGTTTTGTGATATTACGTGCTATGGGAGCAAAGGGGAGAGAGACGTCGACATGGATGATCGATGATTGCTGATGACTCGAAAGAAAAGTGAACATCGGCGGTTGTGATCGACTCATGCCAGTGGTAGGCTGGTAGCTTCCAATAGGGTATTTCCAAAAAAGGCATAAACTGAATTGGTGTGAGACTGTGAGTCACGCTTATTACGATAGTTTCCCGAGCGACGCGACTCGGCGTGATCCAGGGCGCTCAAGTTACTGGGTATGAGGAGCAGGTAAGCGGAATCCGCTTATTGTCAACTAAGTGGTCAATATATTGGACATTAGTCGATCCCTTATTCGCCCTCCACTTATCCGCTCCTGCCCACCGTGTGATTTGATGCTGTCTAGATCACACCTGGCATTTCGGCGTCTCTTGCCTTCACGACAAGTACAAAAGCCGGTCATCGATTCGAGATTGTTTTCGTCTACCCCCAACTTACTACAAGCCGATATTCAGTCCATGTCACAGAACAAAGAGGCTACCCAGTTTCTCTCTCGGATTGCCACTTTGCCGAGGGGCCCCGTCTCTCTCGATCATGTCCTCCAGCCATCGCTTGACGACGAAGCGGAATTGCGGAAGCTATTTGCAACTGACAAGGGAAACACACGTCTCAGGGACACCCACGTTGGCCTCGTCGATGTTTTTGCCGCCCCGAGCGACATAAGAACCACGAGGGCACGTGTCGTCAAGGACGACGCAGACCGAGATGCTCAACACATCGTGGCGTTGCCGAATTCATTGAGGCGCGAGGAAGGTTTCCCGGCTATGGTCGAGAACCTTGAAACGTTCAAGAAGAATTGGAGTATTTTCACAGAGAATTCACTTTCTCAACTGGCAGACTGGAGCAACGTAATTGCTGCTGGAGGGTCTGTTCAGGCGTGTCTGATGCCACTACCCAAGGCAGCGACGGGCAGTAAAAGGGCCATGAGGAAATATTTTCACGAGAAGGCGTTTCCTTCGTCCGATGTTGATCTCTTTCTCTATGGTTTGACGGTAGAGGAGGTATGTAATGCCTTCTCTTTCTGCGATCACCTTTTTATGTGTTTGGGAAGGCAGAGCGCAAGATTATCACCATATACGAAGCTGTGCGTGATTCGGTTCCCTGGGACGTCACTTGCGTCAGAACAAAGCATACAGTCTCCATTCATTGTAAGTGATACATAGCATTGATAGGTCGTTTGATTCACTGGAAATTTCAGCACAATATCCGTACCGTAGCATTCAGATCGTTCTTCGCCTCTACAGTTCTCCTGCTGAGGTTCTCACGGGTTTCGATGTCGACGCGGCGTGCTGCGCATATGACGGCGATCGTGTGTGGGCGAATCCGCGTGCCGTCGTATCCATGATGCGTCAGTCTAACACCGTCGATATGACGAGACGTTCGCCTTCGTATGAAGTCCGACTGGCCAAGTACTCGTCCCGGGGATTTGAGGTCTACGTCTCCGGGCTAAAGCGCAACGAAATTGATCCTACGGTTCGTCCATTTCGTCCATTTAGTCCATACTGTCCACGCTGATGTATTCGACCAGATCTACGAGCGTGCCGTGGGCCGCGTTCAAGGCCTTGCCCGCCTGCTCGCAATCGAGAAGCTCGCAACTCCAGAGGCACGCAGCCAGTATCAATACCGACGCAGTTTGTTACGTGGTCGGCCGGTCAATGGCCAGTCAGCATACATACAACGTGGACATAGGTACAACAGTGACCTGAAAGCGGATGCCGTGTTTAGTGGATTGGAAATGAGTGATTACGACATCGTCAATTTGCACATCCCATACGGCCCAGGATGGGACGCCAGGAGAATCGAGAGGCTCATCTACAAAACTGTGAGTTCCGGAGTATCGCCTCAGTTCCTGCCCTGATCGCTACGCCACAGGATTTCGGTGCCAATTGTAAGTTATTTGTTAGCAAGATCGAGCTCTGAGTACTAAGCGACTGTGCGACAGCTCCGTACAATCCTAAGAACAAGAACCATCGTCTCCATCGGCACTCCGCGTTCTTTGGCACAGTGGAGGAGTGTATCGAGGACTGTTGTGAAGTAAGACCAAAATCGTATTATTATGACAACATCGAGGTTGACACCTGCCGCTGCAGCTTTGTCCGGAACCTAAGAACGAAGAGGAACATAATCTACAAGACGAGGAAGACAAGTCGTATGTTCGTGGCCGGATCACGTGCGTGTAGCCTTCCCTCACGTGTGATGTGCGACAAGACAATTTTACTGATGACTCGCGCAGGTTCATCGAAGAAGATCCCGGAAGACAAAGTATTTCCGGGAGTTTTAACCCGATCGACGAAGGCGAATGGAGTGAAACCGCCTACGTTCAAGCAACAGCCAAGTTCTTCGGTGCTATCAGTAAGAATGACGCGCTCGCGGTCAAACAGATGATCAAGGACGGGGAAGACCTTACCAATTGTCGGGACCATGTCGGGCGTACTCCACTGCACGTTGCAATTTTGTCCAACAGCGTTGAGGTCGGTTGCGTCCTCATCGATGCCGGTGCTCGCATGACCGCACGGCTTGTTGGTGGTCGTACCTCTCTTCATCTCGCCGCTCAAATGGGGCGGGTCTCTCTTGTGAAAAAGATGCTTGAACGTAGTGCGTATAACAAGGAGAAGGCAGAGGAGGAGAAACGCAGGATAGAAGAAGTCGCCGCCCCCAAGGAGACCGATGGCGTGCGTATGAGCAGCGAGGATGACTGGTCGTCCGACCAGTCCGACGATGACAAACCTCACCGAAAACCCCCGGCTTATGCGGAAAAGGCCGAGCTAGCAAAGGATTCGGACCCATTGGAAGACAACGAAGAGGAGCCCGATATATTAGATATTTCTATCCATGATTGGGACTTTGGGCTGACTGCTCTCGGCTATGCCATTCTCGCTGGCGAGGTCGAGGTCGTTGACGCGCTGCTTGCTGCGGGTGCAGATCCTTGTTTCGCGGCCCATACGAAGAACGTGAATCCTCTGCACCCACTTACATTGACGATATACACCCAAGATGAAGAGCGCGCCGCGAAGATCGCTGAACGGCTCGTCGCTGCTCAGGCGATCTCATCGACGGCAGATGACAGTTTATTCACCATATTCCATCGCATCGTAGCTGCGGGAAAGACCAAGATCGTAGCGTCGCTCCTTTCCCACGACCCAAATGCGAAGAAGGTTCTCAATAGTCCTGCCTGGTACGGGTACGGCGGGCTCGTGTTTCCCATTGTCTCGACGATTGTCGGTGGCAACTATGCAACGCTGTCTCTGTTGCTCGCGCATGGAGCCAAGCTAGTATATTTGCCGGAAGACGTCTCCAGAGCTGAGGAGAAGAGGTATGCAGAGCACCTTCGCCTGTGAAGCCAGCAGGTCTTTACTGAAAAACGAATAGGACAGGTTACCTTTCTCAAGTAGCGGAATATCGAGCTCGCATCCATGGTCCAATAGAAACAGCTCTAGGCAAACGCGACGATGTTATTTCGCTGTTGGCTGCTCTCGGTGCCAACGTGGACGCACCAATCAAGTCGACCATCACCTCCTATACTGAACACACTAGTCTACTCCAATGGGCTTCCAAAGCTGTCTCGCTCTTGGGGTCCAAGACTACACCAAAACCCATACAAGCACCCGATAGCCTTCCCGATTCTCCAGCTGGCGGTGCTTGGAGCCAATATCGTGCACATCTCGCTACGGTCCTGCCTCATTGCAAGAACGAAGACCTAGGATCCGCTAGCTCGCGCAATACTGTGCATTCCCAGAGATACTACACCGCAGCGACGAAGGATTACTTCACTTTCGCAGAGTCCGTTCTGCGTGCTCACGGTGCCACCCTTCCCGAGGGGGCATCGACGTCGGAACAGCCTGCTACTGGCTGGGTAGCCATTCAGAAGCCAGTTTATTCCCAAGGATCTGGGTATATACGCCACGCAAAGTACTCGACTACTCCCGTCCCAGTCCATCTGAAAGTGTTTTACGACGAGCTCTATGAGGCGTGCTGGAACGGGGATAACGCGTCCATTCGGGAGCTTTGCTTGCCAAAGCAGGTTGCGGAGGGGAAAGTGCCAATTCAAATTGTCGTGAAAACGGCGGCTCTCGATGATTCTTTAGGTGCATTGACCTAGTCAGTGCTGTCCTTGAAAGTTCGGTGGTCTGATATTTGTTTCATAGGTTGGACTCCATTCCTCGTCGCTCTGCATCGCCGTCATTGGGATACTGCACGGCTCGTGCTCGCAATTGCGAAGGCTCAGTATCAGCCACCAGACACTGAGATAGGCGAGACGAGTGGAGGGGTTCTGTGTGGTAACTATCTCCAAGCCCCTTTGCGTTGGGTATACCTGACCTCATGTCGTCAGATGACTCAGATCCAGATGAAGAATACGACTCTGACGAGGACGACTGCAGTGACTACAGCGAAGCGAAACCAATCAATTTCACCGACATCGCCGCAAGGCCGTCCTCTGTTCGCACCGATGTCCCCCCGAAAAAGTTGCTTGAACTCCAGGCCGACCTTCTCCAACCGGGCCTTAAGCGCGTTTCTTGCAAACCTCTCCAAAAGGCTATAGTAGAAGATGATTTCGAGGCATTCGTCCATACTCTCGATCTATATGAGTTTGCTGGCGTGGCAATCTGGCCAGATTCTGGGGCCTATGACTTTGCCGTGGCGCTCGACCGTATCGAGATGGTCGACGAGCTTATCCGCCGATCGGGCGTCGGCATTCCCATCCCCTCGGACGCGGCGAAGGGCAGTGGGGCGGACTCGAAAAAGGTCCCAGAGGAACGCGTCTACCTCGGACTTAAAGTTGGAGGAAAGCGACGCGCGGACATCGCAAAGCATGGGCAGACCCAACGCAAGACCCCCACATACAACTATGACTTGCTCCGCAGCGCCATCAGATCTGGTGCGACCAAGGTTATCGACTACCTCGCTGGACCACGACCTATTGCAGCATTCACACACTATGCAGAAACTCACGACGATGACATTGCGCAGTACTTGAAAAGTATCGACAATCTTGGCGCTGTCCTCCCAGATCTCCTTGGCTGGAAACCCGACGAATTGAACGAGTCTCCGCTTCTCTGTGCTGTGATTGACAATAGAATAGATGTCTTGAAGCAGCTGTTCGCTCTTAAGCCGAATCTGATGGAGGAGGCACTTCACCTACGGTACGGGTAATAGTAATTTTCCTCATTTCTGTGGTGCTAATAGCGGGATAGTGTGAGGTTCATAGGTTTCAATCCACTCCTAACAGCTGCGTATTATTGCTCTGGCACGGAGATTGTGGATTTGTTATTGGAGAAGGGCTGCGATCCGAGCGAACGTGATTTCCGCGGGTGAGTCTAATATTTGCCTTGATATCTGAGTCGTTGGTGACAGACATTCCCCAAGTTGGAATATTTACCACCTCGCTTTCCTGTCCTCCAATAACAAGGGACTCAAATTCGTGGAACATCTACTAAAAACACTCCCGGAGGAGCTGACGCACGAACTTATGACTCAGATGTCTAAGGAGGCGTCCAATACAGCACGTCTCTGTTATTTACATCTGGTATTGCACCACTCATCTGGCAACCACAGCCCCTGATGTTGGCCGTAAAGCGCGAGAACGCCGCAATTGCACGGACCATTCTAGAGTTTGGTATTAACCCCGCCGTTCTCTTACTCAGAGATGCGGATGGGTCTACTCCTCTACACGTTGCGGTACAGAATGCGGACACTGCCCTTGCGGAAGTACTCCTCAAGCACGGTCCTACGCAGCTCCTCTACACAGAGAACAGTGTCGGGCAAACGCCACTGGACATCGCCAGTCTGAAGGGCCTTCCGCGAGTGACCGGCGACATGGAGGTCCCCAGAGCGACGGAGCTGCCGACGGATGTCGAGAACCACCTGCACACCTTGCGAAAGTCACCGCCATTCGACGTAGAGAAACAGAAGACAGAAATTCCGAAATTGCGAGCTACGCTGGACATGCTGCTTGCGGTCGGGCTGCTTGCGGACGGTAGCAAGGTTACAACGGAGCTCCTCGCGTTCGCGGGTCGCATGGAGGAGAAGCTCTCCGTCGAGACCGCGCGGAAGAACGAGGCAGAGAAACAGGCGGGTGAAGGCGAGGAGAGACTGGAACCAGGCACCACGACGCGTACGTACTTCGCTTTGCGTGACGCGGCGGCAGCGCGTCCCGGAATCCGACAGCTCGTGCACCTTGCGGATGTACAGCGCTCGGTTCAACGGAACCTCGCACAGCAAGATGAGGGGACGCTTGTCCGATGGAGCGAGACTTCACGGGTGGCCGACAAGGAAGACAAGGAAGGCGACCCTGAAGTGCAGCGTATTGGAGAGTTGAAGGCGCGAAGCCTGTTCTTTCAAAGAATCTACGGCTCTGGGCGCGTAGATGTTTATGGTCAAGACCAGCTTTGAAGCACACTTCTAGAGATCGGGTCACCGGCCGAGGGTCGCCGCGCCTTTTCAATCCGTTGGACTGGACTCAACCGTGACTGTATTGAGAGTTATTGGAACGATTATGTCTGGTGTTTTGTTGGTCGCCTTTATGTAATCAATGAGGTGTGAGGCGTTAAAACAGGTCGCGCAGGCCTCTGCACGATGCCAATTTTTGTAAATACGTATATCTAGTTAGGAGACGTGTTCCTCTGAAACTACTAAGCCCGCGTGTGAGTGCAGCACCCCCGGGAATGCGAGAGATGAGCCGCTTGGGCTCGACGGAAATCTGCCGTGCGAAAGATCGCGCACGTCGCTGCGCCTCATGAAAACTTTGTGGAGACGTCCACCTATGTCTTCTTCAAGCACTGTTATAGTATTTAAGGGCGCGCGTGAGTGCAGCACGCTGGAGGACACGGGGGGTGGAGCTGCACTCAACCCCATCGTGGCCCCTGAGCTCGCTTCCCAATCGGGAAATCGGACGGCCCGGACTAGCCACTCAGCCACAGTACTCAGCCAGTAAGGTAGCAGTCACTAGGAACACGCTACGTTTATGTAAGCAAATTGTCGTCTCCGTTGTGATATCCTCTTCTCCCTCGCTCGTCACAAAGAGCAAAAAGTAAAACCAGAGGCCGAAAGGGAAGAAGAAGCTCTTAATGTCTCAGGTTTTTTTTTTTAGAAATACTTTGATTTGAAGGAAATAAGGACACAGATTACTTTTTTCATTAAAACAATATCTTGATATTTAGAGTTGATCTAAGCAAACTTATAAAAGTCGGTGAAAAGTTGTGTCCGTGTAAAAGTCACGTGCATGTATTAGTCATGCTGACCAAGACAGGCTTTACACCCTCCCCGAGAACATCGCATTTGCGCAAAAAACCAGCAATGCCAGTAAAAAAGCCCGCTAAACGTTCACGCCTTCGAAATCTTCCAAAGCCCTTGGTCAAAAGGGTCCAAAACACCAAAACTCCAGGCCAAGGTGCGAGTTGCTTCTCAATGCCGTTCTGATCACATGACTGACTAACCATGTGCAACCAGCTGCAGTGGATGGAACACGAGATGAACGTGAAAGTTCTCCTGATATTGTGGAACTATCTGCAGTTGAACTGTTCAGTTCAGTGCTCCAGAACGCACAGAGGCAGGCCGCAGCAGTTGAAGGATCCAGAAAGCGCACACATGCATCCCGACACAACGGAAAATCAGAAAGGACAATAAGAAGGCGCAAAAAACTCAAAAGAGATCTGGAGGAACAGGGATTCTTCTCGCTGCCAGAGTTCTTCAAGCAGAAGGCCAAGTGTGCCAGTGCAAGGCAACAAGGAGTTGAGCCTGTCCAACAAGCTGTTCAACGTCTGGAGGAGGAGGAGGAGGAGGAGGAGGAGGAACAAGAACAAGAACGAGAAGAGGCCGACAAGACGACAAGCAGCAAATCCGGTGACAAACAGGTCTTCGGGTCTTGCTGGGGGCCTTCGCGAACGATCCGATATGAGAGCGAAGAATCGTCTTCATCTGGCAGCGACGAATCCGATGACGAATCCGCTGACGACGAATCCGCCGATGAGAACCTGGGCCTGAACGTCCTCGAAGACCTCCGAGGCACTGACACACAGGAGCTTGAGGGAGTTCGCCGCGGGAATGCCCCCGACGATACCGCCACCCAGCAGCCCACGGACAACCCCTTCGAGCTCCTCCGAGACCACACGAAATTGCAGGCCGCGCAAGGGGCATTATCCCTCAGGGTCAGACAAAAGACTCTCAACCCAGTGCTCCATGGTCGCGTTGTGGCCATGATCAGCCTCTTGAATGTGTATTTGGACAGGACTCTGGGCTACACCTGGATCAAAGCATCGGAAGTCGTCGCAAAGTCCGAAGGTCGTGGTACAACTCGTGCGCGGATGACCCGACAACGGGTGCTCGATTTCGTGCGCACCCGAGAACTGCCAGGTCACCAGCATGGCAAAAGCCGGTCAAGGGTGTTGCGCGACGAAGACATTTCTCGCGAAATCAAATTTGCCCTTGGTGAGAGGGCAAAAAACAATTTCCTCACAGCAACTGATGTCGCGGGTGTCGTTTCGAGCCCGGAGATGCAAGCCCAATTTGCACGGGCTGGGATCGATAAGCCATCGATCTCAGAAAGCACTGCGCGCCATTGGCTAGCCAAGCTGGGGTGGCGGTATGGCAGACATCAGAATGGTATGTATGCTGATGGCCACGAGCGCGAGGATGTTGTGGAATACAGGCGAGGTTTTGTGGAACGATTCAAACAACACGAGCGTCGGTTTCACACCTGGGACGACGCAGGGAATGAGCTCCCTCGTCCTTCAGGCTTCCCTGTGCCTGGGGCGATTGGCCGCTTTCGTCTCGTTCTCATCACCCACGACGAATCTACCTTTTACCAAAACGACCAACGCCAAATCCATTGGGGGTGTCCCGGAAAGAATGGGGGTCCGAAACCAAAGGGACAAGGCGCCACCCTGATGGTTTCGGATTTTTTGACTGCGGATTGGGGCCGTCTGTGCGACGATGACAGGTGCGTTTTTTCCGCGCCTTCCGTCCCTGTCAATTCCACTCATGTCTTCACAGTGAAGCCCGGGTTATCTTCCGTCCTGGAAAGAACCGGGAAGGCTGGTTTACCGCCAACAACTTGCTTGCCCAGGTTGCCGACGCGATCGACATTTTTGAGGGACTCACAAGGGGATATGCGCAGGGATTGTTTATCTTTGACAATGCGCCCAGTCACCAGAAACGTGCAGACGACGCGATCACGGCTCGACTGATGGTCAAAGGTGCGCACTTCGTGATGTACCCAATCTTTGTTCTTATTCCCCCAGCACCGAGGAGGGGGTGGACACATCACCCCGGTGGACCACGCATGCGTGCCGGGAAATTACCCACCGGAGAATACCAGTTTTTTTATTACCCAGAAGACCACCCCACCATGCCCAGCTGGTTCAAGGGCATGGAGCAAATCATTCGCGAACGCGGGCTATGGCCAGAGAAGGGGCTACCTGCGCAGTGCCACGAATTCAAGTGTCCCCCCAATCGCACGGACTGTTGCTGCCGGCGCGTCCTTTATCTCCAGCCCGATTTCGTTGGCCAGAAATCACAGCTTCAAGAATTAATCGAGTCGCGCGGCCATATTTGTGACTTTTATCCGAAATATCATTGCGAACTCAACTTCATCGAGCAATACTGGGGCGCGGCCAAGTCCCGATACCGCGCGGCCCCCCGAGCAAGAACAACTCAAGAAATGGAGAACACTGTCAAGGAGAGCCTTGACAGTGTTCCCCTTCTTCAGATCCGGCGGTCGGTTTTCTTTTTTGTGTGTGTTTCATCGCTCATTCCCCCTTCACTTCCCCCTCACTTAGGTTTGCGAATCGAGCCGCGCGTTTTATTGCTGCTTACAGGGAAGGGTTGTCGGGCGCACAAGCGGCGTGGGCGAGTAAGAAGTATCACGGGCATCGCACATTACTGCCCCAAAGAGTTCTTGAAGCTAGGGATGCCGTAGACACGTAGACTAGAAATTTCCGGAATAACACGTCCACAAGACCCTAAAACGCACAAACCCTAGACTCAGTCGTGGCCGCTTACATAACCCTAACCCTAGGGTTTAGGGCTTACATCATGGGTTGCGGGTTCCTAGTGACTGCTACCTTACTCAGCCACTGCTGCCAGCTAGGGGCCGGCCACTGTCCCCATTTGGGAGCGGTCGTCCCAATCCAATGCTGGTGACACCTTTCCGCTTAAGGCACCTGTCACCCGCGGTATCACCAGCCTGACACCAGGGCGAGCTGGTGATCCGGCGTACTGTATACTCTAATTCTGACAGCGCTTTCGGTCGGTCCCGACCCCTAGATACACCGTAAAATCTCCTCCCCCAGGTCACGCTGCCGGTGTCTCTAATCGCAGAGGCATGTAGATGTCGCAGAGGTCATGCACTTTCACCCACTTTCTGTGCTGTCTCTCCTCGCCTTTAGGCCTCTCAGTGGCCTCGCAACGCCCTTTGCATCGCATTGGGACGATATTCGAGCGAAGCACACATGGAATTCTGTCCCAAAGAACTGGCAGAACCTGGGTCACCCACCTGCTGACACTACGATCGATCTCCACATTGCGCTCAAAGCCCAAAACGAGAATGCCTTGATTGATGCTCTCATTGAGGTCAGCAGTCCCGGCCATCCAAAGTGTGTCCTCTCCACCATTCTTCCGCGTGCGTAGTACTCACATGTCGGGCAGACAAGGTGCACACCTATCGAGAGAAGAGGTCGCCGAACTTGTCGCACCGCCCTCAGACGTGCTCGAGCTTGCCAACGCCTGGCTCGGACATTACGGCGTGCATCCCTCTACCATCTCAACAAAACACGGCGGCAGTTGGCTGACGCTCACCGCCGTCCCCGTTTCCAGAGCCAACAAACTTCTGAGCGCGTCGTACCAACTGTACCAACACATTGGGACGAACGACACAGTTCTCCGCACGCTCAGTTACGGGCTCCCCGCAGTGCTGCTTGAACACGTGCAAAACGTTGCGCCGACCACACACTTCGGATTTCTGCGCACGCCGTGGCAGGAACCACTCATGCACCCCGACGAGGCAACCAAGGAGCAGACGAAGGTACCGAGGGGAGAACCTGGGACGGTATTGTCAAGCAGAGACCAATATTTTGTGACGCCCTCATCCCTGCGTTCGTTTTACAAGACGTCTGGATACGTGCCCTTAGCCGCGGACCGGAATGTGCTCGGCGTTGCGGGCTACATAGGCGATTACCCGAGCCCGGATGACCTGAGGAAATTCATGGGTCTTTTTCGCTCCGACGCGACCTCGGCGACCTACAGTGTCGTGGAGATCAAGGGCGGAGGGTACAACCCGAGCAACCCAACCTCCGAGGCGAATATTAATATTCAGTATACTTCAGTCATTGCCTACCCGACCCCGCACATATTCTACAGCACTGGCGACATAGGTATTAATATTCAGGGCGATCGGTTCATAAACTGGCTTCACTACGTGCTCAGCCTAGAGAGGGTCCCGCAGACAGTAAGCACGCCTTACGGCATGCCCGAGTACACCGTTCCGCCGGATTATGCAATATATACATGTAATCTGTTCGCGCGGCTCGGCGTTCGTGGCGTCAGCGTCCTCTTCTCGAGCGGTAACGACGGTGTTGGTCATGGAAACTGCCTGTTACAAGACAGATCCGGCAACTCGAGGGTCCAGTTTCTCCCCACCTTCCCCTCCACTTGTGCGTATGGTACTTTAACTCTACCTTTGAGTAGCAAACAAGCATTGGTTGACTGCTCACCACACCGTCCACGGCACTCGCAGGTCCCTGGGTCACCAGCGTTGGCGGAACGATGGGCTACAACCCAGAGGTTGCGGCTCCTCTCTCCGGTGGCGGCTTCTCGGTGTATTTTCCGCGGCCGCGGTACCAGAACAATGCTGTGCCCACCTTCCTCCAGAACCTCGGTGGCCTGTATAACAACCTTTATAAGTGCGTTCGCTACCGTGACCGGGTGCCTCATTCAAGTTCTCACTTTATGTTATTTGTGCAGCCCTGGGGGACGTGGCGTTCCCGATATTGCTCTACAGGCAATTGGCTTCCCTATCATCGTCAAAAATAAGCCTTGGACATTCAGGGGCACAAGCTGTGCGACGCCGGTGCGACACTCGAGTCCTCTTATCACTGCATGCCTGATTACCGACGTACAGACTGTGGCCGGAATCATCTCCCTGTTGAATGACTACCGGATTTCGAACGGCAAGGCTCCACTCGGCTTTCTCAATGTCTGGTTATACGGCATATGCCTCGAAGGCTTAAATGACATCACGTCTGGGTCGAATCCAGGCTGCAATACCAATGGATTCTCCGCTGTCCCTGGGTGGGATCCTGTGCGCCTAGTCATAGTTGTGTCTTGTTATTCGACGTTGGCTCACTCTGGATTCTATAGGTCACGGGTCTCGGGTCGCTCGACTTTGAAAGACTGGTTGCAATACTTAGTCGTTGGTAGTGGACTGACCCGGGCTAGCTTCAACGCCTCGGCGCACTCATTATTCCATTCCCTAACCCGGATTGTTGATGGCTACTTCTAGACATCTTCTGACGCTTCTTCTAGTATTTCCCTTCCTCATCTCTGAATCCGAATTGGTCTACATAGAGACGGCCCGTGTGTGTAAGTAGAGCACTACTAGTAGTACACTCCCTGGTGATTAGTATCGGCGTCATTGCGTGTCATATAAACTATGCATATCTGCATGTACGACACGTATTACTGATGCCATCTGAAGGAGGATGAATAGAGGACGAGTTGTACTATAGGGAGCTGCATGTAACACAATCTCTACGGTTCACATCGCCTGTTAGCTTTAGCCTTGGTACTAGTATTGACATGTACGTCCAACATGTTAATGGGAACCGATATCAACTCGCCCTCCGCCAGCGATACAATGTTGGTGACATCCATGTTTCATACTTACCGAGACAACTAATATCAACAAATAAAACTCCAGCACACCAGTGCACCTCCGTGCGACGAATTCTCAGACGCAACAACATTCACCACAGATGCAACATCAGCTGAAAAACATGCAGATCAAACCCCCCAAACATTCCTGGAAGCACTGGCACAAAGCCGTCGGGTCAGCTGCACATATGTAATACACATTGGCGTCAAACCTGGCGCGAACCCCCCCCCCCCCCGGCAGTCGCTCAGTCTTTCCACTTCGGGTTGCATTGTCGTTGGGGTTGGGCCCCACAATCGTTTCGGCTCCTGTGTGCGGCTGAACGTTTGTTATTGTCGGTGTCTGCGACTCGCCATGGCATGTATATGCGGTGGGAGGATATACAATACTGGCGGGAGGCATTGTTCTGAACAAGGAAATGGTGGTAAGATTGTGAGTGCGTGGGACGAGTCGAGGTTGTGCATGTCAGTGTTGTGATAGTCGGGGACTCGGTCGGGGTTAGACAGTTGCTAAGTTGGATTACTCGGGTCTGCGACTGAACACGGCTACTACACTGAGTACAGTAGACGCGACTACAGTAAACTCAAGGTAAGAAGTAAGTTGCAGTGCTTGAGCGGGGCCTCAACCGAGCGGCTAGTTAAAGCGGAGACGAAGGTGAGTGAGGTGGAGCAGCGGGGTGAGAGAGTTGGAGGCGTTGGAGGCGCAGTCGAGTGAAAAGAGATGGCGCCGAAGGACTAAGGCGAGCGCCGGGGGTGTTTTAACTAGAATGTGCGAGACGCTGACGGCGAGGCTGAGTAGTCAATGGTCAAAAATTCAAAATACACAAAAATACTTAAATCGAGAGTCGAGCCTACTATAAGCAGGAAGAACTGACACAGACAAGATAGGGAATGGGGATGGGGCAACTTCGAACGAAGATAGAGACATGCAACATGACTCGGATATGGGATCTATGAGAGGTAAAATGGGAGCACAAGGTGAGCAAAGGAAGTAGCCTAGTAGGCACCATATGTCACTGGCAGCCCAGTTATATTGCGGTCGCGAACGCGTGCACTTTAAATTCGGTGTTAGAACAAGAACGTAAGAGGAGTTGTTGGAAATGGTAGTAACACAGTGACAGGTGGGAGAGACCGTAGGGTACGAGTCGATGATGGTGGAGACCACCCGGAGCCGAACTCAAACTCGTGGCTTGCGAGTCCATGGCTTACGGCACGACACGACGTTCTGTACCCTCCGCTCCTTTCATGAATTGTCCTCGTCCTCGCAAAATGTAGGTTGCACAGGGCCACTGTCTAGACCTCCTGCTCGTCAAGTATCGTTGGTGGAAGTTTTGGGCCCGTTGGCGTGTATGTGGACTGTGACAGACGCCCACAGTCGTGTGAGAATGCAGGCTGTGTTTCCTTGTATGTCCTGCCACGCCTCTATCCTTGACTCCATCTGATAGTGACTACGGGTGTTCAAGGTGAGGTGCATTATCTTTTCCCAGCGTGCTAGCAACACTCAAATCTTGGTCGTTATGAAGGGACTCGTTTGTGTGACTCGCGTCATTCTCTCGCTTCCAATACCCCAATCTGTCGTCTCACTTTACATTCCGATTCTCGAGCGTTTAATCATGGCCGAGGTACTAGGTAGGTCTCTGGTACTATATCCTGCCTTTCCGCGTACCAACTGTGTTTCGACAAATCGTTTGCAGGACCCATCCACGAAATCGATTCCTCGATCACACGTTTTCAGCAACTTCTCGCGTTATCACCTCAACCTGATTCCCGTCGCCTTTTCTCTGTTCTTGGTCTGGCTATGGCGCAATTCAAGCGACACATGCTGTCAGATCGAAGGGAAGATCTCGACAGATCAATTTTTCATTACATGCAATCAATGCTCCTCCCACACCATTTGTGGCTAGAACACGGTCTATTGTTCCTTCAAGCTCAGTTCTTCCTCGCCTCCGCACTATTCAAGCGCTTGGAATTGTCCAAGCAATCCCAAGATGCCGTTCTTGCAGCCGAATTCCTTCGCCATCTTTTAATCCAGCCTCTGCAAACGTTCGGGTTCCCGCGCCATCAAGCCATCACAATGCTCCTGAATGTGTTGGCATTCCAGGTGGAATTGGAAGCTAGCAACGCGGTCCAGAACATTGAGGAGATGGCAGTCCTCTGCCACGAACTCCTCACCTCAGATGCGTCCGATGGCGACACCACTCGCTCCATCGCTCTCATTTCCAAGGCAATTTCATCCAAAATCAGTTCGTGGGTCCTGTCTCAACCATTGAATTTGACTCAAACTATCAAGTGCCTGCGGCTGGCGAGGATACACAAACCAGACCTGCAAGCTGCCCACACCGCCCTTGCCCTTTGTCTCTGTATTCGCTATGTTACGACGTTTGTGAACGATGATTACGAGGAAGCTGCATCCATCCTGGACGAAAGTAT
This sequence comes from Lactarius pseudohatsudake, assembly GCA_021525015.1. Lineage (NCBI taxonomy): Eukaryota > Fungi > Basidiomycota > Agaricomycetes > Russulales > Russulaceae > Lactarius > Lactarius pseudohatsudake. The sequence goes on from JAKELH010000417.1 coordinate 25,687, forward strand.
TACTTCCAGTTCCCCCAGTTCCCTCGGGGTCAGTCGGGATGAATTCTTAGCCGGACTCCAATTCCTCGTGACAAGGATGGCGGTGCACCGATCGTGGACGCACCAGACCCCAGAATATTCAGAGGAGGCACTATATCGCGCTCGTGCATTCCTCGCCTCACCTTCTCTCGAAGTCTTCTCTCGTCCCTCTGCCGTTTTTAGTTTGGAAGACATCGCGAAGCAGCGTTTCCATTATTTTGGTTACATCGAAGGTCTCGAGGCATCGTCCAGTAATTCACAGTTATCTCGATCAGTGTCCCTTCTGGCGTCTCGAGGTGGCGATCCGGAAATCGCCCCGATGCTCAAGACGATGGAGCTCCTTAGTGAACTTCGCTCTGGGATCCGCAATAACGACATAACAACGATCGACGAAGCTCTCGGAAAGGGCCGAATCTTACTTGCCTCGTCTCCTTCAAGGCACCCGCTTGCGTCATACCTTGTCGAATTCTTTGGCTCCTTCCTCTTTGAAGCATTCAAGCGCACAAATAAGATCGAGTACCTTAACGAGTCAATTAGTACATACCGTCAAGCAAGCCGTCATGTCATCGAGCATCAGTCAATGCAGTTCCGGCGCTTCCCAACACTTAGGCAGCTTTCCCTGTCTTTGGTTACGCGCTCGGCGTCCTTTCCGAGTCACCATGCGCAAGACGTTGATGAAGGGCTGAGACTGCTCTCCCAGTGTGTCAACAACGGGCTTGTGGCACCTCCCGATCGATTCCAACTTTCGTACTGGTGGGCATCTCTTGCGCGGGGTTTCCGACGTCCCTCCGAGTCTGTCTTCACAGCATACGAGGGCGCTATGGTATTGATGCAAGACACCCCGCTTTTTGCACCGACTTTACAGCTACAGCACGCCACTCTCGCTACGTTGCCTCACGACTCTCATAGGATGCCGCTGGACTATGCCTCGTATTGGGTCGACCTGCATCAACTCGAGAAAGCGATTGAGACTCTCGAAAGAGGGAGAGCCTTACTTTGGTCCCAAATGCGCCACTTTCGTACTTCAGTCGATCAACTTCTCGAAGCAGACCCAGATTTAGGACACAAGTTTACGGCGGTCAACCGAGACCTCGAGGAACTCACCAAGTCCATCCCACCGAGCCACAAATTAAGCATCGATGATGGCGCAACTGACGACCTCAGGGCGGTGGACCCATTCGGTCGTCTCTTGTTGAAGCAACGTATCCTTTTGAAGGGACGCGACAACCTCATCTCGGAAATTCAAGCCTTGCCAGGCTTCGACAGCTTCCTGAAATCACCATCGTTCGACACACTCCGTTCTGCTGCCTCGTCTGGTCCCGTCATTGTCATAAACCACTCCAGTTGGCGCTCCGACATTCTGATCCTCCTTCATAACACATCTCCCTCTCTCATTCCAACCCCTCATGATTTCTACGATCGTGCGAGCGCATTAAGGGACAAGTTATTGGAGTCGCGACTCAAATATGGGCTCAGTTCAAGTGATTACGATGAAACCCTTGCCTCTGTTCTCGCGGAGCTCTACGAGCTCGTTGGCAAACCCGTCATTGACCGACTCCGTGAGCTTCAAGTACCAGAACAGTCCCGGATCTGGTGGTGCCCGACATCCGTCTTTTGTTCCCTCCCTCTCCATGCCATGGGTCCGATCCCATCCGATGACGGCGAGAAGCGCTATTTCTTAGATCTCTACATCTGCTCCTATACCCCAACGCTGTCCGCACTCATCCAATCTCGTAACCGAGGTTCCAGTCCGCGATCTTCGAATCGACCTTCCATACTTCTCGTCGCGCAGCCTGACCCATCTCTTCCAACTGTGGACGGCGAGATTCAAGTCGTCCGGGCTCTCGATGCCGAGGTGACGGGTCTCATCTCCGAAGCCGCGACACCGGCCGCCATCATCGATGGCTTCCATGACCACCAATTTGTTCACTTCGCGTGCCATGGTAGGCTGGAGGCAGGCAAGCCATTCGATACTGGATTCGAGCTTCACGGAGGCGAGCGCCTGACGCTCCTCGATATCGTGCGCTCGGATCTGCCCACTGCCGAATTCGCGTTTCTGTCCGCGTGTCACACAGCTGAAGCGACTGAAGGGAGCATTGCCGACGAGGTGCTGCACCTCACGGCCGCGGTACAGTACTGCGGGTTCAGGAGTGTGGTCGGGACTATGTGGGCGATGGTGGACGAAGATGGACGGGACCTGGCGGAATACTTTTACAAGACGTTGTTCTCTGCTTCGAGGCGGGCAGAGGGGATACCGTATCATGAAAGATCCGCCAAAGCACTCCGATTCGCAGTGAGGAAGCTGCGGAGGAAGAGACGGATTACCCTGGAGAGATGGGTCAATTTTGTTCATTATGGCGCATGAGTGGGATAATCTGGGTTTGTTCGGATACAGCTTTCGTGCCTTTTACCTGTCCACGGTAGTGCGTGGTGCCCTTGTCGTCGTTTTCGATACCGGTTTCAATATGTTCGTCTTCCGGATATTTTCTCGTTTACAAACCCTTTGTGCTTGGATTATCATCTCGTATTGCTTTCCCGCTTCCCTCCTTTGTTGCTTACACTTTCTCTTCAATGGTGCTTCTACTGTTTCCCCTTGCCACTTTACGTTCGCTGCCAGTGCTTGTGTTTCGGGGTAGCACTATGATAAGGCTGAGAACGGTTATTAACGATATACAGTCGAAATTGTCATAATGCATAATGAGTTAGAGCTGTTTTCGAGTCTTCAAGGAGCCCATCAATATGAAAATGGCCCTAACTCATTATGCGTTATGACAATTTCGACTGTAGTCATCAACTGCCAGAACCATTGTGTATCATCACTGTCGATCATGGGTTTGTTCTTTGGTGACACGGCGGCGCTTGGATAAACTATCATGTCAGCAGCTGAGAGAATATCGTTCGGGTCTGTTGCCGAGTCACCTTGCCACGCGCGGCAACGGAGGGCATCCGCAGGTACTCGACCGTCCAGCTACAGATTCCCTTACTTTCCCTGGTAACCCGGTTCAGACCCGACCCGATCTTATGCATGAGTTTGGGTGTTGATATATAGCGTTGATACGTCATTCTCCACTGTCCGTCACCGTATCGCAAATATCTAATATTCACCGCTGAATTTCGCCCACTGACCGAGACGTTCAAATTTGGAGGTCGTTAGATATCCTTGGACACTATAGCATTTTTGAAGGCAAAACTGTTTAGTTTGCAAGTTAGTTCCTCGAGTTAGTTTGTGCTTACGGAACTGGCTACCTGCGATGGCCCATGGCAGGCTGGTGGTCGAATTGGATATTATCCACCATTGATGCCTTCGTTTGGGGGTCATTCCCGTCGATTACAGTCCCCTGACTGTCTTATGAACGATAACGATGTTCACCACCGCACAAAGTGGCCTTTCGGCGATCCCACTGGCAGCGCTCGTATGTTTGACAATGTTTAGCGGTTCGACCTCCGGCGCCTTTTCCCGATCCGGCGCTCAGAGCGCTAGTGAGGTCACAATGGAGCAAATCGGGACCACCACCTTTATAGAACCTAGCGGCGACGAACCAAGTCCCTCGAAGTGGACTTCACCGACCTTCTTTTCCGATCTTTCGGCCTTTAAAGTCACCCGCTTCTCATCTGGGAAGCACAATCTAGAGGTCGTCGCGGGTGTCACTCCCGATGCGGAAAATACAGCGCTTGCGGACGACCCGTCCACGTGGACAAACGCATCTACAATGCTTCAGGTCTTCTACCCTGAGGGTTCGATCAACCCCTCGAGAAAGCCACAAGGCGGCTCCCAGTTCTACGCTGCACCCCTTGACCTCCGGAATGCGCGCAGCGTCACGCTTGCGTACAGCGTCTTCTTCCCAAGCGATTTCGACTGGGTCAAGGGCGGCAAACTACCGGGGCTCTACGGTGGACGTACCGGATGTTCTGGTGGAGACGCTGCAGACGATTGCTTCAGTACACGCCTGATGTGGCGCTCACGGGGTGCCGGCGAGCTCTATCTCGTACGTTCACAATCGTTCTTTCCTGGACTATGCTAGATAGAACTCACCCTTCCGCGCCTAGTACGCGCCGAAGGACCGGCAGACGCCCTCCTTGTGCAACACACCGCCGCTGTCAGTATGCAACCAGGCTTATGGGCTCTCCATCGGTCGCGGATCGTTTCGGTTTGAATTGGGATCGTGGACGCACCTCCGCCAAACAGTGGTGCTTAACACGCCTGGATATCAGGACGGCGTATTCCTCCTTGAGGTCAACGGTAGGGTCGCGCTCGACCTCTCCGACGTATTTTATCGCGACGTACAAAAGTCGTCCACCACCCCCGAGGACCCCGACTCTGGGCCCGCACCCGCTGTGCCCGACCCCACTGCACCACCAGATGTCGGGGACGGGTTGTTAGGGCCGTTATTGGGCGATTTGCTAGGAGGACTCGTCTTGGAGGATGACGGGACCCAAGTGCGTGCTTCGGCAGCGCAAAAGGGGTCATCAGACTCGAATGCCAGACCACGCAACGTGGCAGCCGTTTCGCCGGCTCGTGCTGACCGGGGTGCAGACGTTGTCCCACATGTCGCTCGCGAGGACGGTGAACCAATTGGGTTCAAGGGAATATTCTTCTGGTATGTACTTCTCAGGATCATACTATGCACTGGCCAGGCTAAATCCTCCCATACTTTGGGCCTTCAGCACCTTCTTTGGAGGACACGACAAGAAGTGGGCAACGCCGAAGGACCAGTTTGTTTGGTTCAAGAATTTTGAACTCAGTATCAATGATCTGGAGTAGCTACCTAAGTAGCTGAATCTAGTTCTTTATCGTATGAGCTACTGTACCCCTAACCAGAAATTAGGAGTTTTAACCTCTCTGGTCCCGTGATGTTGTCCCTATCGAACCCGTCCCGGGCCAATGTTCCTCACGACTACCTCTCTGTACGTGCCGTAATTGCATCTGGACCTGCTCTGACCAACCTACACAATATGAGGCGACATATCAAGTAATGCCGTTCATGGCCAATGCCTATCCTGCTGGCGACATATTTCTAGTCGACATTCCCTAACTTCAACGCCACCTCGACCCTCAATTCGAGGGTTCCGGTGTCAATCACAGAGTTTTTATTGTGTTCTCCAACGTGCGAAAACCGCCTAGTCACTCGTAGAGATCTTGGCCCATCAACTCGTAGCTTCTCCTGTTTCTGGCAGAATTGGTTCTTTTGTTCTACATTCAACGGCTATCATCTTGCATTTGGTGAACCGTGTATTTCCCCAACTATCTTCGTTGTTGCCGGCATAATTAAGTTAAGTACTTCAGATTACCAGTCACTGCCCGGATTACATGACCTTCTCCGGAATTAAATTCCGATCAGTACACTACGTTCTCGCTTGACTTCCAAGACGGCCGCCACAGCCCGTCTCCGACTGGAACTCTGACTGTGCAAAGAATTGTTACTAAAAACAGCGAAGGTAAACACATGACGAGCTTATAGCCTATCGGGGTTTGTTTGAATTTGTCCGAGCATACAAATCGATCACCGCGGACTCAAAGGATCAATTATTGCCGTAACTCGGGCGAAGTCCTCTAACATCGGGATAGCAAAGAACATCTGTACGAACGCTTTCACAGCATCTATTTTCTCACTAGATGTCGGCCTAGCTGGTCAGTCAATGGAAAAGCTCGGTAAACAGGTGACGATGCAGTTTCCAGGAGCCTGGATTATATAGCCTGAGGCTAGCTTGGCACCATTATAACCCCCCTCTCGCGTAACATGCTTAGAGGGGACATACTTACGCAAAACTAAAAACATGCTGCTGCTGAGGCCCTGGGTTGTTCCATAACCAAGCATTTCATCCGATTGCCCACGAACATACAGTACACAGAATGAAGCCTGCACCCACTGCACTCAAGTGAACCCGTACTAGTACGCGCTCCAAGAACCATTGTGTCCTACGACGATCGCCACGAATTGGCTCGCCCGATGCCTCCATCGTAGATTTATGATGCTGCATCAAGTCAATACAACGGTGCACACAAATAATTACGAGACCCCGTCTAAACCTCCTGGGCCGGATGTCACTCCTTCAAACACACTCCTACTTTTTCTATTGTCACAACTCGGACTAGAAGCGACGACCAGAGGTAGTGCCATTGGAAGGTAGGTGTACCTGACCGCTCTTCTGATCCTTTAGGTGCGCCGCTAGTTACACATTCGGTGGAATCGGTACCAGAAAAATTGACCGTTATGGCCTAATTGTGGCAGAATAGCGTACCACCGTTGTCCTTTGAGAAGCCCGAGGGAGTCTGACGATGTGAAACTGCCCGCTCTAGGCGCGTTGCATTGAGTTCGCGGACAAAGAGCAGCTTCAGTGCTCCTCTGACACTCGCTTCAGTTTCGGTGCACCCCCCCAGCTTGATTGACACCGAGTGTATTCACCTTCGTGATCTCTGAATGGCTCTTCAGCGTTTGAGCAAAACTTATAAAAGGGAGGCCACCTTGCCCTCAGGATTCTCCAGCTTTCCGCTATAACAGGCGACTCGAAGCTTCACAATCACCACAACACCGACAATAATGTTCAACAAGTCTCTTGTCTCCTTCGTCGCCGCAATGGCCTTGGCTAGCGGCGTCGCTGTCTCTGCTAACCCGTTGCCGGGGGTGGTGGCTAGAACTGACCCCTACCCTCCTCCTCCCACCACAACCGTTAGCCAGTGCAACACGGGACCCGTGCAATGCTGCAACACCGTCACTTCCACGAGCAACCCGCTCACGGCACTTCTCTCCGGCCTCCTCCCCATAGGCGCGATCATCGACCCCAACCTCGGCGTTGGGTTGGGCTGCCTTCCTATCATCAGCAGCATTCAGTGGTATGGTTTTCCTTATTATTCGTGTCATACGTCGGGAATTTAACATGCCGCAACAGCTCTAATGCCCCCCTTTGTTGCAACAACCTCTCGCAGAGTCTGTCTTTCCTCCCTTCAGTTGTCGGTACTTGCTTACCCTAAAATGACGTCCAGGTGGCCTTATTAACATTGGCTGTTCCCCGATCAACCTCGGCCTGTAGTCGACGCTCGGTACTAGGATTGGTGAATGAATCGAGAGTAGTTGTCCGGGTTGCGAGCGTGGTTGAGTGGCGGAGGCGGAGAGTGCGGATGGATGAATTCTCTTGATATAGTCACTGGTTTCCGCGTCTACATAAAGTATATAAAAATGTTGCGATTGGTGGGACATTTCAACACGCCCTCTACTTACTGAGATGTGTCGTATCCAGGTTGCTTTCAAATCGATCTCTATTTGTCTCAGTCAGCGGACTAAATTGACCATATCGACAGGGCCGTTCAAGCGGTTCAACTGCATATAAAATATAGCACAGTGTACCAACTGCAAGAAAAGCTCGAGGAAATATCGAGTTTATTGTTGCAAGTATTGTTACACTTCTCGTCCGTTCTCGTATATTCTCTCGTTTTCCTTCTCCTTCTCAATGACGCAACCCAACGTGTTGACCTTCGTACTGTATGACTCGGTTGTTCTCCTTCGGACTCGTCTATTCTAGCACATTCCCATGACTCGACCCCAGTAGTACTTAAGGACTTCCCTGTACCCTCCAGAGCTCTAAGCTCGACCTATTGTATTCAACTGCAATAGCACTGACTCTTTGGCTTCACGAACCCCGAACCCTGAACGACCCGATTCCTCTTCTTGTGAATCACCGCTCCGCCGTCTGTTGTCGGCAATCGCCCTTTGAACTTCGAACCCCGATTCCCGAACGAACGCTACGCCTTATTGCGCGTAACATCAGGTCGAGCTTTCCCCGAACCACCGACCCCCGAATAGAACACGATGACCTTTGAATCGACATACGCTGTATCGGACGGAGGAGGATGTCTCCTCTTACCATTCCCGTTGATCCCGGAAGGAAGCGACAACATCGCATCGCATCTGAAAGTTAACACAGTCTTCTTAGTGGCAGGACAAAGTAAAGTCCCGTGGACGGGCTACTACACCATCTGGCGGAATGCGAAGCACGCCATACGAATGTACCAAGGAGTTTGGTTTGAAATCCGGTACGACACGAAAGAAAATACATGGTACGCGTTTCGCGTTGCCCGAGCAGCCTTCAACCTGCTCCACGAACCAACCGATAATATGGACGTCGACGAACTCAGGGCGCAGACCGCCATACACGAGGCAACAACGAGTAACGCCCCGGTACCACCCACAACCGGGTTCGCCACCGCCCCTCAGACTCCCGCTCATCGCAACCCGCCTACCGAATCCCGTCCGCCAAGCCGAGGAAGCGATCCGATTCCCGGGTTAGGCTTCAACTTCGGCGAAGGCTCGCAAGCGACAGACAAGGGCAAGGGCAAAGACGGCGACGACGACAAGACGCCCCCAGCCCGCAAAGTTACTGTTGCGCCCGGAGGAGGAGACGACCCCGACTCAGACGACGACGCCGCCGATCGCGACGAACAGCGACTCCGAGCAATCCTCAAATCGGTCAAAGGCGATCGACTCGAAGGATCACTCCCTGACGCCTTCAACGGCGATCGCGCCAGGACCAAGAAGTTCCTCACCGCCTTCGACCGCTACTGTTTCATGAACCACGACGCCGGGATGATCAAGGATCCCCTCAGGAGTTTATTCCTCAACCTTTGTAAAGGTAGAGCCGAAGCATGGGCCGAACGGGCCTCTGAATGGCTCAAGAAAGTACGCGACGGCACCGAGCTCCCGCCGTTCGGGTACGACGTCTGGCAAGTCACCGAACGTGAATTCCGCGATGCGTTCACCGACTTTGCCGACTCGGACAAAGCCCATCAAGAGCTCTTGAAGTTACGCATGAAGGAGGGAAGACTCGACGAATACATCGGCGAATTCCAGGATCTCGTCAACCGTGCCGGAATGGACGTCAACGAACCCAGCACTCTCCGCCAGTTCGCTCAAGGATTGCAAGGCACTCTCGCCCACACCTGTATCTACCAGGATAGCCCCGAAAACTTCCGACAGTGGGTTGCGAGCGCCCAAACGAACCACCGCAACTGGCTCAAAGTGCAAGCACTCAAGGAGTATAGCCCCTTCCAGCCCGCACGTCGCCCTGGCCAAAGCCCGTTCACTCGCCGATGGAACAACAACGGAGGGCAACGCTCCGCCCGCCGTGATCCCGACGCAATGGATGTAGACACCATTCGCAAGGCCACGACCGAAGACGAGAAACAGAAGTATCGCTCCGAAGGCCGTTGCTTCAACTGTGGGAAGCAAGGCCATCTTAGCCGCAACTGCCTTGACCGGAAGCCACGCATCGCCGCCGCTACCGTCACCACCGACTCGACCCCCCGTATCGTCGTTGCATCCACGGCCTCACCTCAGACAAACGCCGCCGTAATCGACGACGACTTCATCCGCAAGATGGCGGAAATCTCGATGCGTATGACCCCGGCTCAGCAGGACTTGTTAGCTAAGGAACTGGTTTCTCGCGGTGCGGATTTTCAGTAAGCTCGGGCCCGTCGGCCTGGATCCGAGCTCTCGTTCCTAGCAGTGTCTTTGTACCTCGAATAAATGCTCTCAGAATCGAAGTACAATTCTTACAAAGCGAGGAAAACGCGAAGGTCGATGCCCTGGTTGATACTGGGGCAACACACAATTTTATAACCAAGGAAATGGCTACGTTCCTCAACTTACGACCCGAACAACTGACAAAACCACGTACAATCCGGAATGTTGACGGAACGGTCAACAAAAGTGGACAGATCACCCATTATGTTGACCTCGACCTCCGCCCTGCCTACCGAGGATACATTGATCGGATTTCTGACATCCTCGGAGAGACACACCGTTTCTACCTCGCGGATCTCGGAAGCGACTCGATAATCCTTGGATACCCCTGGATGGCTGCAAATAAAGAGCCACTCAACTGGGAAGACCCCGACGATAACCCAGTTCTCATCGCAAACCCTAAGGATTGGTTGATCCGCCTTCTGCACCTGGATGACGGAGACGAGGTAGTCATGAAAATTCGGAGGACCACGCACGCACAACAGCTTGCCGAGGCAGCCCACGACACAACAGCACGCCCATGGACAGAACTCGTCCCGGAGGAACTCCATCCATACGAGAAGGTTTTCAGCGAGGCCGAATCACAACGCTTCCCGGATTCGAAACGTTGGGATCATGCCATCGACCTTCTCCCTGATGCACCAGCAGTCCTGGATTGTAAAGTATACCCCCTGACATTGGCAGAACGCGAGGCCCAGGATAAATTCCTGACTGAGCATCTGCAGAAAGGTTACATCCGACCGTCCAGTTCACCTTATGCCGCCCCATTCTTCTTCGTCAAGAAAAAGGACGGGAAATTACGGCCGGTCCAGGACTATCGTCGATTGAACACTTGGACACGAAAGAATAAATACCCTCTCCCACTGATCGCAGACCTTGTGGAGAACGCGTCGGGGCACGACTGGTACACCACGATGGACATCCGCTGGGGCTACAACAACATCTTGATCAAGGATGGTGACCAATGGAAAGCCGCCTTCAAAACAAACAAGGGATTGTTCGAACCGCTTGTTATGTTCTTCGGCCTCACCAACTCTCCCGCTACTTTCCAAATGATGATGGATGACATCTTCCGCGAAGAAATCGCCCAGGGATGGCTCCGCGTTTATATGGACGACATCCTAGTCGCCACTGATGGCACTAGGGAGGAACACCTGGCACGCGTAGCAATCGTATTGCAACGTCTGAAAGACAACGACCTATTCCTGAAGCCGGAGAAGTGCCGTTTCGCACGCACCTCTGTCGAATATCTAGGAGTGATCATTGGTCGCGAAGGGGTCGAAATGGACTCCGTGAAACTCCAAGGTATTCAAGACTGGCCCGTACCCACAACGGTGAAAGAAGTTCGCTCCTTCTTAGGCTTCGGCAACTTCTACAAACCGTTCATTGCCAACTACGCTCGAATCGCCCGACCGCTTCACGATCTTACGAAGAAGGGCGTCACCTTTCACTGGACTGAAACCCACGACGCGGCCTTTCAATCACTCAAGGCCCGTTTCGCCTCGCAGCCCGTACTCGCCCCTATCGACTACGACCGCCCCTTCACACTTCAGACCGACGCCTCTGCCTTCGCGCTTGGTGCCACACTTACGCAACCACAGCCCGACGGTCATCTCCATCCGGTCGCCTTCTTCTCCTCCTCACTCTTACCCGCCGAGGTGAATTACAACATATACGACCGTGAACTCCTCGCCATCGTCAAGTCATTTCGCCACTGGCGCCACCACCTACTGGGCGCACGGCACCCGATCACGGTGCTCACCGACCACAACAACCTCGCCTACTTCCGCGCGCCCCACAAGATTTCCGGAAGGCAGGCGCGCTGGATGGAGACCCTCGCCGAATTCGACTACGCCCTACACCACGTTCCCGGCAACCTAAATACGGTCGCCGACCTCCTCTCCCGCCGTCCTGATCTTAAAGAGGGGGTGAATGACGTCAACGACAACATAACCATTCTACCGGACCATTTATTCGTTAACCGAATCCATCTGACACCTGATAACACAGACGCAAGACGAAGGGCCATCGCTGAACTGCACGACACGCCTATCGCTGGACACCCAGGAATCGCGAACACCTGGGCATTGGTCAGCGACCGATACGAGGGCGACGGTCTGAAATCCTTCACAGAACAATACGTCAAAGGTTGCCCACAATGCCAAGCCAATAAAAGCCAGCGAAAGGCGAAAGCACCACTACAACACCTAGACACCCCAGTAGAAGCGGGCCCCTTCCAATACGTCAGCATGGATCTCATCACAGATCTTCCCCCAGACGGTAAATTTGATGCCATTCTCACCATCGTTGACCAGGGTTGCAGCAAGGCAACAAAGTTCATCCCGTGCGCAAAAACGGTGACAGGAGAAGGCGTGGCCACCCTGTACATGCGACATCTACTACCCTGGTTTGGTATCCCTAAACGGATCATATCGGATAGAGACCCCAGATTCACAAGTGCCTTCGCAACGGAAATCTGTCGACAGACGGGAATACAGCAAAACCTCAGCACGGCATTCCACCCTCAGACCGACGGACAAACAGAACGCTTGAATGCCTGGGTAGAACAGTACTTACGTCACTGGGTGAGCCAGCAAGGACAAGATGATTGGGTACAATATCTACCGCTTGCTGAATACGCACACAATTCATGGCCTCACGACGTAACAAAGAAGTCCCCACACGAACTTCTCTTTGGCATGCGTCCCCAGATACACGTAGAAGCAGCAGGAGAAGACAGGTCGCCAACAGCAACCGAACGCCTGATCTCGGTACAACAAGCACGTATGCACGCGGCACAGGCACTCCTACGGCGATATAAAACACGTGAACCCCGGCTGCAGTATGACGTAGGAGACATGGTCTGGCTCGACGGACGGAACCTCAAACTCAAGGTATCCTCGCGGAAGCTAGCCCCGAAACGCTATGGACCCTTCACAATCAGTGAAAAGATCTCGGCTGTAGCCTATCGATTACGCCTTCCAGAACACATGAAGGTGCATAACGTGTTTCATATCGATCTCTTACATCCATACAAGGAAACGGAACAACACGGGCCAGCCTTCCTACCACCACCACCTGATCTGATAGAAGGACAAGAAGAACAAGAAGTTGAAACCGTCCTTGACGTAAGAAGAAAAGGCCGTGGGCGTAACCTGCAGTACCTAATCAAGTGGAGGGGATTTCCCACGTCGGAGAATGAGTGGGTGGACAGCGAACATATGCACGCAGATGACTTGGTTAAACAATTTCACACTTCGCGATTGACGAAGGATAAAAGGGCCAACAAATGAGAGATCAACCCATCCGCCTCCCACTCCTCGACATGTCCTTCTCCGCATCTCATCACGCCCAGTACTACTCCGCCGCTGTTGAAACCGCCATCTACGCTGAACTATGGAACCACAGCCGTAGCGGAAACCATGAAGCCAGCGATCCGCCGACCCTCCGTGAACTCCTATTCCCACCAGTTTTCACCGAACCCACATCACCACCACCGCTATACGACCCCCTGACCGCAACAGACCCAGAACTCACTAGCCTCCCCTTCGCCGACACCACTCTCCTTGTCGAAACCACGCAACGCGACGACAGTATAGAAGCTTTATTGCAAAGTCACCCCGGACCGGACTGGCATTTCAACCACACCAAGGCCAAGCGGGCCTACCCCATTCTGATCCGCAGCAGTAACAACAAACTCGTCAAAGCCCGCTATGTCAGATATCAGCGTAACTGTCAATACCCAAAGATCGAAGGGACTATGGGGAGGGACCGATACGTCTATGAGGCCCTCCTGAGGGCGCACGACATGGACAAGCGTCTTCCGCGACTGACGCCCCCACAGATACGCATCTTCGATAGCGACACTATGGGCCGAACCGCGGTGGATCGAGCACTCACCACCATCGACGACTGGCCACTCACCGCTGAGGTACAACAATACCGAAATTTCGTCGCGGAATTGGACGAACACCACGACCGCGCAGCTCGACTCCGTCAAACCATCGCGGATACGATGACCCGCATCAAAGACTCCGTCTGGCGTCTCTCACAGAATAACGTATACCAGCGAGTTCAGACAGTTCTGCAGCGAGAAGACGATCACACACTCTGGGTCAGCAATGCCGACCTACGCGTACAGATGCAGGCAGCTTGTGAAGTCCCGGAATCGGCACTCGTGCAACCCGGTGGAGCCTGTCTCTGGTGCCAAACTACCGCCCACGACGCCAGCACCTGCCTCACGTTTACGCAGTGCCAGCTGTGCCAGAAATTTGGCCATCGCGACGAAGATTGCTACCACCCCCATCAAAACTGCCGCACCAATTGTCTTGTCCCCCGTGGACACACCGGATACTCTCGCCCGTGTCGCCTTCGACCTCTGCCAGAGGAAGCCCGCGCCGACGAAGAATTCAGACGCGCCTCCTGCCGCGCCAATCGGACCCAACGCCGCACCGATCGCCGCGCCGGACTCTGAAAGGGGGGTGATGTTACACTTCTCGTCCGTTCTCGTATATTCTCTCGTTTTCCTTCTCCTTCTCAATGACGCAACCCAACGTGTTGACCTTCGTACTGTATGACTCGGTTGTTCTCCTTCGGACTCGTCTATTCTAGCACATTCCCATGACTCGACCCCAGTAGTACTTAAGGACTTCCCTGTACCCTCCAGAGCTCTAAGCTCGACCTATTGTATTCAACTGCAATAGCACTGACTCTTTGGCTTCACGAACCCCGAACCCTGAACGACCCGATTCCTCTTCTTGTGAATCACCGCTCCGCCGTCTGTTGTCGGCAATCGCCCTTTGAACTTCGAACCCCGATTCCCGAACGAACGCTACGCCTTATTGCGCGTAACAAGTATCTTGGCAAGTTGCCGCAAGTATCGTCAAGAGTATGACCGTCATGGACATTGTGAATTTCAGGAGTAACGCGAGGAACCCGCATTATGGATTATGGCTAGGCATGAATTGTGAAAGGACAAAATAATCAGCTGAAAGAATATATCGAGCACGTAGGATGACCGAGCGACCGTACTGACTGAACTGGTGCACGTGACAAAACCAGCAAGAGGGCCACGAACATATTCAGTTTCATAAATGTAGTAGTTCTGTCACCATCCCCCTACACTCTCTGATAGACCCGGTGCCGTGCGAGAATTCTCAGGCGTTCACTCAAGGACCTCTGCGTGATTCCTCTCCTTTGGGACTCTACCAGCGATCTCCTTCGCCTTTTCGAGGTGTACTAGACCAGCGGGGCACGCTTCATTATTGGGTGTCGTCACGGTCGGCAAGGCGGCCTAATCAACACCCTTCAGTGCTTAAGGTGGGCCGCTTTCTTTTTCGTCCCGCTTGGTGGTCTACAGTATCGTTAAGACGCGCGCGGGAAGGTGCGTTCCAAGGTCTTTTCTAATTTATTTTTCTGTCACCTACACTGCTACCTCAATGAGTGATACTTGAATTGGCCTCGACGGATTGCTCCTCTGTGCAGAACGTCCGCTGCCCCACGCCTGTAGGTTCAAGTTACGCAGGTGTCACCTGCGCCCGGGTCAAGAAATATTGAAAATTGTTCGGATCTGTGACTGAGGTGAATACTGTATAGCCCAAGGTATAGCCTATCGGGCTTGTTATCGGGTGTTTGTTATTTTGCCAGAATAAAACTCGATCACCGCGGACTCGAAGGATCAATTATTGCCGTAACTGAACTTATCGGGCAAAGTCCTCTTATCGGGATAGCAAACTTGAAGTACATCGGTACGAACACTTTTACGGCATCTATTTCAAGTTTCTCACTCGATGTCGACCTAGCTGGCCAGTAAATGAAAAAGAACCAAGAAAAGAACAGATGGTAAACAGGCGACTGATGTAGTTTCGAGGACTTGTTCCAGGAGCCTGGATTTCCCGGGCTAGCTTGGCACCAGTCTAGCCTCCTCCTCGCGTAACGTACTTAGAAGGGACATACTTACGCAAAACCAAGAACACGGCGCCGAGGCCCTGGGTTCTTGTTCCATAACCAAGCATTTAGTATCCGATTACCCACGAGTATACAGTACACAGAACGAAGTCCATACCCACCCAAGTGAACCCGTAAGCGCTCCAAGAACTATTGTGTCCTACGACGATCGCCATAAATTGGCTTGCTCGATGCCTCCGTCGTAGATTTGTGGTGCTGTATCAGGTTAATACAACGGTGCACACATATAATTACGAGACCCCGTCTAAAACCTCCTGGGCCGGATGTCACTCCTTCAAACACACTCCTACTTTTCTATTGTCACAACTTGGACGAGGTAGTGCCACTGGAAGGTAGGTGTACCTGACCGCTCTTCTGATCCTTTAGGTGCGCCGCTAGTTACACATTTGGTACCAGCATTGACCATTATGGCCTAATTATGGCAGAATAGCGTACCACCGTTGTCCTTTGAGAAGCCCGAGGGGGTCTGATGACGTGAAACTGCCCGCTCTAGGGGTGTTGCATTGAGTCTCCGGACAAAGAGCTGCTTCAGTGCTCCTCTCGTTCCATTTTCGGTCTCCACGCGGCTTGACTGGCACCGAGTGCATCACCCTCGTAATCTCTGGTTGGCTCTTCAGTCTTTGGGAAAAACATATAAAAGGGAGGGCACCTTGCCCTCAGGATT
Source organism: Lactarius pseudohatsudake (assembly GCA_021525015.1). Lineage (NCBI taxonomy): Eukaryota > Fungi > Basidiomycota > Agaricomycetes > Russulales > Russulaceae > Lactarius > Lactarius pseudohatsudake. The sequence continues at coordinate 41,851 of JAKELH010000417.1, forward strand.
CTCCAGCTTTCCGCTATAGCAGGCGATTCGAAGCTTCACAATCACCACAGCACCGACAATGATGTTCCAAAAGTCCCTTTTCTCCTTCGTCGCCGCAATGGCCTTGGCTAGCGGCGTCGCTGTCTCTGCCAACCCGTTGCTGGGGGTGGTGGCTAGAGGTAACGACCCTCTCTACCCTCCTCCTCCCACTACACCCGTTAGCCAGTGCAACACGGGACCCGTGCAATGCTGCAACACCCTCACCTCCACGAGCAACCCGCTCGTGACCCTTCTCTCCGGCCTCCTCCCCATAGGCACGATCATCGACCCCAACCTCGCTGTTGGGTTGAGCTGCCTTCCTATTATCGGCAGCATTCAGTGGTATGGTTGCCATTATTATTCGTGTCATGCGCCGGGAATTTAACATGCCGCAACAGCTCTAGTTCCCCTGTTTGTTGCACCGGCATCTCGCAGAGTCTGTCCTTCCTCCCTTCAGTTGTCGGTACTTGCTAACCCTAAAATGACGTCCAGGTGGCCTTATTAACGTTGGCTGTACCCCGATCAACCTCGGCCTGTAGTCGACGCTGGGTACTACTGTAGTACTGGTGAATGAATCCAGAGTAGTTGTCCGGGTTGCGAGCGTGGTTGAGTGGCAGAGGCGGGGAGCGCGGTTGGATGAACATTCTTGATATCGTCACTGGTTTCCGCGTCTACATAAAGTATATAAAAATGTTGCGATCGGTGGGGACACTTACACACGTTCTCTACTTCCTGAGACGCGTCGAATCCGAGTTTGTTCTCAAATCGTTCTCTATTTGTCTCAGTCAGTGGACTGCAATTGGCCATATCGGCAGGGCAGTTCAAGCGGTCCAACTGCTAAAATGTAGCACAGTGTACCAGCTGCAAGAAAAATTGGGCTTGAGAAAATATCGAGTTAATTGTTTACCGTCATGGAGCATGGTGAATTTTAGGGGAACAGAGGAACCCGCATTGTGGCTAGGAATCAGTCAATCTAAAAATAAAAAATAAAAAAACTAAAGAATCGCCCTTATCAGGCAGAAATATAACCAGTGTGTGGAAGAGCGCAGTCGAAACTTTTCTTCAGATTTTGAGTTTTCACGAGGACGATGACAGAGGACCGGCTTCGGGTCTTGCCACCAGATGGGAACATTCTACATTCTATCAGTTTTTTTAGCACTTTTGAGAGGACCAATTCCCGTATGCAATGAGCCAAGTGCAGCGACATTTCCGAGACTGGAGGAAAGGTGACCAACTTCCCGTCTTCGATTCTCAACTTCTGAGACCTAACGACATTTGCAATTCTACTTCAGCCTGAGGCACCAAGATGAGCAGTACCGTACTAGCACGTTTCTGCGACGCAGTGAATCCAAACGGTTTCTCTGCAATGATAGCCTTGACGAATCGGAGTTTGGTTCAATGCAAGGCGCTACATTGACAACGCGGCGCTAAAGGACTCGAGCGCAAGGCGAGCTTCAGCCTTCAAACCGGACTATGGGGGGAAGGAGATTATAAGAATAGCTAGACATCACGAAGCATAGATGGTCGCCATGAAGTAAGCGAACAACGTGACGACGGCGAAAGAACCGAACCACAGCACAGCCGGCACGGGCACCCGCCCCATCTCCGCCGCCTCAACGAGCGCCCTTTCCAGCTTACGCCCCATGGCCTCCATCCCGAAATGTTCGCGAGCCCGCGCCCGCGCCCGTCCTGCCAACGCGGACCTCTCAGACGGGGGCAGCTCAGCGATCTCAAGAAGCGCCGCTGCCCAACTCGCGGGTTCCGGCGCCCGCAGCCATCCCGTTCGTGCGTCCGGCGGGTCATCGACGATGCTCTCCGTGGGCCCACCGCTGTTGCACGCGAGGACCGGCAGTCCTGAAGACATGGCTTCGACTGGAACGATGCCGAAGTGTTCGTTCGCGGGCGTGTATAGTAATGCGAGCGTCGTAGGTGCAGACAGGAGAGCGGCACGCTGAGTAGTTGTGAAATTGAGCAGGAAGAGGACGTCAGGGTTTTTGTGTGTCACGTTGAAAGGGGGTATCGATGTCTTTGAAGAGGGGGGAGTGACGATGGTATAGGATAGAGATGCAGCTTTCGTGCGATCGATGAGTGAGACGAGGGTCATCATGTTTTCTTCGACCCGGGGGTCATAGCCACCACCGATGATAAGGCGTAGGTTCTGCAGTGAGTTTCGGGTCTCTACTTTCGTGAGCCGTTGTTTAAAAAGCGCGAAGGCGTCAATTGCGAGCGCGACATTCTTCTTCTTCTCGAAGCGGTTGAACGATAGAATGGTCGGACGGTCTCTGACGACAGTATAAGGAACGACAAGCGTGCAAGAATAAGAACACGCACGATGAAACCATAATAATGTCTGGGTCCCCGCTATCACCCGTCGGCTCGTACGAGAGGAGGTTGATACCTGGATGTACGACACGAGGTTCCTGTGGGATGCTGGGGAAATAAGCCTTGAATACCCGGGAAGTGAAGCTCGAATTGGCAAGGATGATGTCCGCGTTTCCTGCGTTCCTTCAGCTCGATTACCCACGGAGCGTGTCGAGACCTACGAATAGTAATCTCCTCTAACCAATCCATGGGAACGCGATACGCTCGCTTGAGAAGACCGCCACGCTTTGTCATATTTCCCTCCACGAACTCGCCGTTTGCTAGTAGCTTATCTGGGAAGTGACAATAGAATACGACGCGCTTGTGGGCAAGAAGACGAAGAGCCGGGATGCAAGTGGACAATTGGTCCACAAAATACACGTCGTAGTCAGACACGTTCGAGCGTAGGAGGTGATATGTTAGATGCAGCTGACGAATGTGGGCAAGTAGTATGTGAAACTTCCCCCTGATGTTGTGCGGGAACGGGGGATGGACACAATGTACAGTCAGGGTTCCTATGAGTAGATGAGGCCCCCACCCGAAGCATTTTCAGTGTTGTGACCTACCGTCGCGTGTCTCGTCGAAACAATGAGCGGTATCGTGATGGGACGTGTATATGTCGACTGTATGGCCAAGCCTCTGGAGACCGACAGCAGCATCGACAACAAGACGTTCTGCACCGCCTGAAAAGTGGGTTAAAGTTAGATCGGAAAAACGCCGGGTACGTGCGCCTAGCACCTATTCCCAAGTCTGGATGAATGAAGGCTATCCGCAAAGGGGGCATTTCAGTGTTTTCAGTGTTGTCAAGTCAGCGCGCCGAGGGTCTTCGCAAGTTCGCATGAGCCTGGAAGACACCTAATTTCTGGTTAGGGGCAAGCAGCAGCTTGCACGTCACGCGTCACGCGTCACGCACAGTGCTATCCATTCAGCCACCGTCCCTGGTTCGATAATTTTCGCTCTTACCAACTCGTACGTCGACGTCGACGGCGACCGCGGCGGGTTCAACAAGGCCCCACCACAGGAAATAGGCTCGTACTCCATGTCCGCGATCGCATTGGGCTAACCGGACCATAGTCGCTATCTTCCATACATCTTTCCACCACATGTGCAACGACCTCGACTGGTCCCTCAAAGCTAGCGATGGTACCCGCTCTCTCTTTCATTTCCTCAATCATCCCGGCGCTCACTCCCTCATGCAGGCTTACAACTCGATGGCGTAGAGTTCAGCTCGCTGCCCAGCGGATTGCAGCCCGTATAGCAGGACGTTGTGTACGTCTCTGTTCCCCTTCCTTTACCCTCGACTCACCTTTTTGGTATAGGTATTTCACGAAGGACGGCCTGCGCGGCGTGTGCGTTTTTACCCGGCGCCAGACACCCGAGCAAGGCCAGCGCGGCTTCCGTCTCTCCTCCCTCAGCATACTCCTCGCGCGTTCCCTGCGCCCGCGTCCTTGGCGCCACGTCCCCGCAATCAAAGCCCTCGTGCGTGATCTCCACTCCGATTCCGCCACCCAAGGCGATAGCAGCCAAGGCGTCTAAGAGCCCGTGCGGCGGTTCTTCGAGCCGGGCAAGGCAGGGCGGCACTGGCGCGTGGCATAGGTGGCGTGAAGGACTAGAATTCGATATAGACGATAGTGGGGTCGAGGACGGTAGCGATGGGTGCGAGGTGAGTTGCGACGGTTGAGGAGAGCTTTCCGACCAGCTCATTCGTTATAGCAGTACACGCACGCTTCCCCGACGCTGCACCTCCCCCACCTTCTGCGCATGCCGGGACCCTCCTCACTCACGCTATACAAGTATGTTCTCGGTCGCCGGCGAATACTCATATACACACAACCGCCCGTCGAAGCGGCGTGCTTCCTCTGCCAGGTAGCTGCGGACATGTGTTTCGAAGACCAGACGACCCCCGCGACCCAGGGCGAGCCCAATGCTGCCCCGCAATTGAGGGGTAAGCACAAAGAGGCTATCAACGACCTCGGTATCGTAACCCTACACGACATCGACATGCTCGAACGCGAGTCGTAGACCGGCCGCGGTTGGATAGCATGCGACCGATGCGGTCTTCCTCGAAAAGCCGCAGTATTACGACCTGATCATCATCTTAACCTTCTACGCACCCACCGAGCGCCGAACGACCGCGCGACCGGGCCTGCAGCTAGCGATCAAGGAGCCGTACGCGCGCAGGCCGGCCTACCGTCGCTCCAACGTACGCTTCACCTGGAGCGACGTGAAACCGGTACGTATCCCCACGCTCAACGACGTCCGTCCCTGAACCCCGGGCAGTGGACCGAGCTCGGCCGTATACTCCAGCTCGACGCAGATACGAACCGCGTCGCGCGCGCATCGTGCATCGGGCCCCGTCTGCGCGTGGGCGGACGCGTGGGTACGAGGAAGTGTGCGTCTTCTGCGCGAGGCTCTGCTCCGGCCTATGACGCAGCAGCAGTACCAATGGAACCAATCGACCGCGGGACCAGTGGTCGTGCGCCGGGTCCCAGCGCGACCGGTCCGGGCACCGCGCGCATGTACGTGCGCAAGGAGACGGCATAGAAGGGGCGCCGGGCGTCGTACCGCCCCCACGACGACGCGGGCAAGTGCGACTCCAGCGACGAAGACGAGGACGGCGCGGGGCTGGTGCGCAGCCGGCAAACGTGCACGACGCTCGCGCTTCCGCAGACGTTCCATGTGCAGACGCGCTTCCTCTTCTCCCGCCCTGCCACCGTCCTTCCGTCCACCGCGTCATTTCTCCCGGATGTGCGGCTGGCGCCACGTGATTTGCTCACGCCCGTGCTTGGCCCGCTTAGTAGTCTCGATGCGCGCTTCGTCGAGTGGCTTGCGGAGGGGTATGCGGGTGGTGCGCGCGTGTCTGTGCGCCGTGGATGGCGCGACTTGCTTGGCTGGCTCGTGGGTGCCGCGGTTGGTGGGTCGGGCGCAGCGTCGTCGTAGTATCAAGCATGGGCGTAGTCACCGTGTCTTATTTGAAAGCACGGGTGTGGGATGGACGGATGACTCCTGGTCCTGCGGAGTCGTACCTTTGAATGTACATATCATACTTATCGCTTTATCCATCCATCTTTCGCTCTGTCCGTCCTCCCTGTCGCCGTCTTTTGTACCTCCGGTAATGCACAGATTTCCCAGTCTGATCTGAGCGAACGTTGGGTGTTGGAAAACCAGTCCGGGGTTACTACAAATGAGTACGCGCCGCGCCATCAATACGTGCAAATTGCCGTGGGGAGTGGGTGTCAATAATATAGTGGGGACGGGGCGTTCAGCGCGTGCGAGCCCGGTCACCGCATCTCCTCCTCTGGCTTGGCTCGGACATCCCTTGCGTGTTCAATGCAAGCGGAACTTTCTCTATTTCCGTGTCAGCTTAGCCGCTCACACGCGCCACATCGGTTTGCTCTTGAGGTCATTGGCATTATAACACGACTCTGAAGCTGGCTTCGGCCCCAGGCTCGACCAGTAGCTCTTCCAGATGGGCACAGCGGATGATCTCAGAGTTCCCCAATGTTACTGAGTCTCCTGCATCTAACTTGAACTTTGAGACCATCGGCATCTGGCTGTGGGGGCCTCATGTTAGCTGCGACGGTAAGTCGGTGACAGCGGCAGTGTGGATGCGTTCCGAGACATTGAGCTCGATCTCAACTCTACTCTTCCCTGAACCTGCGCTGCCCGCTTGTGCGAGGCGCTGGAGAGCCGCTATGGGATATATGTCGAGTGGACACCACTGGTAGGGAAGGGAAAGAATAATTCTATCCTGTCGGTTCTTCCCAAGTGGCCTCGAGAAAATCGAATCTTGTGTTGACCATACACAGTGAAGAACCCCCCTCCTATCTCACAAACGAAGACAGGATTTGGTGAAATTACGACAACGATGCACAAAGACCGAGTATATCGTATACACTGGATCTACTAAACCTTCTTTGTGGCCTTCAAGGCTTGCGCGAGAATGCTGGTTTCAAAATACGTTTGAACCAACGCTCTTTTCCATGCGCATGTACATTAGCCGAAGACCGAGATCGTTCTAGAAGCGTGATGAGATTAGCTTAACAGATCCAAGAGTAAACGAACCAATATCAGTGGCCATAAGAAAGTTTGCAGACACCTCAACAGAGTCTTGAGAAGATCCGGTAAGGTGTTGTCGAATTGTCAAGTCAATATTCGCCTCCCGGTAGTCCAGCTCCGCCTGAGTGAGTGCGGATTCAGAGGAGAGGCCGTCGAGACGTAAGAACGTGGCATGCTTGAAGATAAGGATAATGGCTTGCAGAGAGGTTAGATGCGCTCTAAAGATGACAGAGTGCGATACCAAAGATCAAATGATGACCGGAGAACTAGAGAAATGAATGTCATAAGCCATAAAGCCAGATGGCGGCGATGCAAAAATAGCACATTTTTGACGGTGGGCAGTGACATAGCCTTCATTGCCTTATGAAAAAGTGAGATTGTTGGTTGAGTGAACATAAGGCTCTCAGAGCACTTACAAATAAGAGAACCGAAGGTGGACATGACTGGCAGGTTTAAAAGAGTATGCACGCACATGCTAGTGGGCCAAAAATGAGAATAGTCAAGTCAAAATAAAGTCAAGGACAGGGGTGATCCAGGAATAGAGACAGAGCAAGAAAAACAGCCACTCACTTTCTGGAGAGCAGAGGACGGGCCTCATGAACAGACTTGAATGTAGCGGACCAGTGCAGCCACTCACCAACTGGAGAGCCGAAGACAGCCGTCGTCAGTAGGCTCGAAATGCACCGAGCCACGGCAGCCACTCACAGGCCGGACAACCGAGGACAGCCGTCGTCAGGAGGATCAAAACGCACCGAGCCATGGCAGCCACTCACTCTCTGGACAGTCGAGGACAGCCGTCGTCAGTAAGCTCGAAACGCATCAAACCACGGCAGACACTCACTTCCTGGACAGCAGAGGACAGCCATCGTCAGTAGGCTCGAAACGCACCGAGCCACGGCAGTAACTCACCAACTGGACAGCCGAGGACAGCCGTCGTCAGTAGGCTCGAAATGCACCGAGCCACGGCAGCCACTCACGGACTGGACAGCAGAGGACAGCCGTCGTCAGCAGGCTCGAAACGCACCGAGTCACGGCAGCAACTCACCAACTGGACAGCCGAGGACAGCCGTCGTCAGTAGGCTCGAAACGCACCGAGCCAGGCAGCAACTCACTTCCTGGACAACCGAGGACAGCCGTCGTCAGTAGGTTCGAAACACACCAAGCCACGGCAGCCACTCACATCCTGGACAGCCGAGGACAGCCATCGTCAGTAGGCTCGAAACGCACCGAGCCACGGAAAACCACTCACTTCCTGAACAGCCGAGGACAGCCATCGTCAGTAGGCTCGAAACGCATCGAGCCACGGCGGCCACTCACATACTAGACAGCCGAGGACAGCCGTCGTCAGCAGACTCGAAACGCACCAGGCCACGGCAGCCACTCACTTCCTGGACAGCCCGTCATCAGTGGGCTCGAAACGCACTGAGCCACGGAAGCCACTCACATGCTGGACAGCCGAGGACAGCCGTCGTCAGTAGGCTCGAAACGCACCGAGCCACGGCAGCCACTCACTTGCTGGACAGAGGAGGACAGCCGTCGTCAGTAGGCTCGAAACGTATCAAACCACGGCAGCCACTCACTTGCTGGACAGCCGAGGACAGCCGTCGTCAGTAGGCTCGAGACGCATCGAGCCACGGCAGCCACTCACATACTGGACAGCGGAGGACAGCCATCGTCAGTAGGCTCGAAACGCACCGAGCCATGGCAGCCACTCACCAGCTGGACAGCCGAGGACAGCCGTCGTCAGTAGGCTAGAAACGCACCGAGCCACAGCAGCCACTCACTTCCTGGACAGCCGAGGACAGTCGTCGTCAGTAGGCTCAAAACGCACCGAGACACGGCAGCCTCTCACGGACTGGACAACCGAGGACAGCAGTCGTCAGTAGGCTCAAAACGCACCGAGCCACGGTAGCCGCTCACATGCTGGACAGCCGAGGACATCAGTCGTCAGTAGGCTCGAGACGCACCGAGCCACAGCAGCCACTCACATACTGGACAGCCGAGGACAGCCGTCATCAGTAGGCTCTAAACGCACCGAGCCATGGCAGTCACTCACGAACTGGACAGTCGAGGACAGCCGTCGTCAGTAGGCTCGAAATGCGGCGAGCCACGGTAGTAATAGCTGGCACTCACAAACTAGGAGTTGGACGGAATCATGAGCCATGTACTACAAATTAGGACTCTATCGACACTTACCCAGATGTATGGAAACGAGACAAGACATTCCCGAACTATATCTTTGATTTTCATGCCAGTACGGGAACGCACACTGCAATCAATGTTTGTTGTCATCCTCGCTCGCTTTGCCCCTTCAATTGGCGCACTCACCGGTTCAAAGCCGTTTTAATACTCAATTCTAAGTTCCCCCTCTGCACAGCTAAAAGCATCAATCCGACGATGTCGTCATTCAAAGCCGTAGCCGTCGTCTCAATAAGCTTATCGCAGCGCATATTTTGCTTGTTCATTTCTGCCGAACAATATTAACACGGAACTCTGGCACCTGCCTCTGAACTCACTTTCTAATCGCACCCATCTAATATCATCGCCAAGGGGACCCAGGTAGTGCTTTTGAAATTGTTTGTTTGCCGCATCAAATACATTGTCATCCAGGCTCCCAAAATCCTCCAAATGGATTTGGACATTTCGCCGGAATTGGTCGTATTTGGTAAACACGACGATGACGGGGACTGGGAATAATTGTTGAATACAGTCATGAATGTCGGTAACGTCGCACCATTCTGGTCAGGACAGATGTCGTTGAAAAATTTGAGGTCGAGCTGTGGTCGTTGGTTGTCCATTGGGACGCAGAACCTCAAAAGTTGACCATCAGTTGTCGTAATCGTGAACAATCGAGAGTCCAAACCATATCGCATGTAGTCGGTCTCTCAGTCGCCTTTCCCCACACTTGCGTCGAATAAATTCTTGCAATATCCCGAGTTCTTCGGTGCCACCTGACTCGATTCCCCGAGAATCGTGGAAAACGTAGCGGTCATCATTGGAAAACATAAGTTCGTTGTCGATCGTGTGCTCGCCTCGCTGGTTCATGTTTAGAGGCGACCAAAGAAAAGTCCTACTGTCACTAACATCGATGGATGGGTCGAGTGTAACCTGGTCGAGAGTGAGATCATACTCGTAGATAAACAACGTTTGACCACGTACCTCCATGCCCCCCCGGTAAATCCTGGGGCTCCCTGTCGTGTCACACACACGTTGCAAGATGGTTGTCTTTCCTGCATTCGCCCTTCCTATTATGAGGACTCGGAATCGGATCGTTGGAATTGTAATAGGACGGGGTTGTTGCATTAATGACGGTGTCAAAGCAAGAGTCGTTGATCGATTTGATCCCGTCCTGATCGATGGTTCCCACGATCGAGTCGATTCGCCTTCCTTATTTGGCCCACTCAACGCATTCCTACCGATTCGTCACGTATTCGGTGTCTTTGCCCTGCTGCTTGAGATATCGTGCGTCGCATTACCTTTCTCTTCGTGCTTCACTCCTCTATTAACGTCCGATTCTGGAGTTGACCTGCTCAATGACATCACCATCATCTTTAGCCTGGTCGTAATCGGTCTCCTACCAAACAACGTAACAACACATTATACAGCCCTCGCACACGCGTGCGCATGTTGAGCAGACGAAGCAAGCCAGTACATCACAGCCTACAAACAGTCCAAGCACTGCCTACCCACCTCGATCCGCGAGCGCGTGGACACGACATCAGGTGTCATACACACGGCACTCATGAGCATCCCATGTGTGACTATGATAGGACGGACGTCAGGACCGTCGTGCTTCATTTGGCATGCGTCCATTTACCCATCTTCTCCCGTCCCATTCTTCTTGACATGTTGAGGACGAAGATCGCACAGGCCAATGCGCGCCTTATCATATTTGGCCTAAACAAGGTCGCCAGACCGAAGGACGCGATCGAGCTGCCCTTCCGCACGGGAACGGCCGGCGATACGCTACCAGACCCCGCTCCTGCACCGCGTCTGCATCTGTGTCTACCTCTACAACCGCCCCGACCTTTTCGCCCCCTTTGCTCGTACGGCCTGGCGGCAGCGGCATGAATAGACTGATGGGTGTCGGTGTGAACCCTCACTGGGGCCTCGAACTCGAACTCGTCTCCCCACTTTCCTGACCCTACAGCGGCGCGCGGACGTGCCCACAATCCAAGCTCAGGCGCAAGGAGAGAGCCCACCGTGGGACATCGAGCCCGACCACGGCACCGCGATGTCCGCCGAAGACGAGATCTCCGACAACAGACGAGGACATCACGCCTGTGCCGCGTGCAAAGCGGCGGCGGGGATTGGGTGCTTTCCTACACATTGGTTACAAGTACTACTGTAGTGAGCAAAGGGTCGTCGTCTCCTCAATGTCTCGCGCTACGTTACTAGACCGACCCACCTGAATGCCCAACGCCTGCACAAGGCATGCTGTTACTTGATCGGGCGGGATATTAAATGCTACGAGGGGCTGATTCCGGAGGTAGCGGAAATATTCGACAGAGTATTTGGCATCTTCGGGTCGCTTAAACGCCCGGGAGCGATGAAGAAGGGTAAACGCGAGATAGAAGAAATTCTGAAGGATGCTTAAACTCGGTGCATCCGCAGATTGGTGTGTGAGGAATATCGCTTTCGTGTAATAAAATTTTGATTTGTCGAGGTCCTCTTTTCGACGTAACACTTTGCTACGAACGAAATGTACCACCAGAGTTTGGATACAGGTACGGTGTCGAGGATGCGACAGAGGAAACAATGAAAGGGAAAACTGAAGAATGGCGACGGTATCATCGATCTCGCGTGGAGAGAGGCTGTTAAGGAACGAAAATTCCGTAAGGGCCAAAGTTGAAAGACCTGGGACTTACGTTCGGGTTGTGTGGTGTCCATGGTATGAACCTCAACTCTTGGAAGGTGGTCTTATAGATACCCCCCCTTCCTCAGCAGCATCGATCGAAAGCACGCCGGAGAGTGTCGATATCCACACTTCGAACACGGTGAGGCAGTCGGATGCACAACACAATCACCCTGTCCCGGCAGCTCATGTTAGTTAGACAGAATTACGCGTGCACTCATCTCTGTCGCGACACTTCACGTCCACGGTGACACGGTCTCGCCTTTGTTCTCAATGAACTCCTCGAAGTCATTCTCGTGCCGCGAACTCAAGGTCAATGTCGCTTACCGGGTCGCTAAGCAATAAACCAGGAACGGTGATTGGTTCATCTTTCACGCGTTCAAGTTCGCAGGGGTTTCTCGCTCCGATGCCGCGCCGACTTGAACCTTCGTCGTCACCCCGACTATACATTTCTGGAACGACGCTTTTCTTCCACGATCAATGGCTGCGTACGAAGACGAAGACGGTCGATCGTCCGTTCAAGTCGATGATCGAGAACTGGGCGAACAACGTCACGATCTCGCCATCCGCGACGACGACGACCCAGACAAGTTCATCGTGCGAACACGACGATCCCCCCGGAGAAAAGGCAATTGTGAAACCCGAGGTACGTGCTTAAAATTTGAACTGTGCTTAGTGTAATATCCCGCTTCCCAACTACGGGTTACAGCCCCACCGTCTATATTCCGTACCGTCCTGGCTGTGCAATAAGTACCCCACGCTCGATCTCAATCCCCGTCTGCCGCCTGGCGCAGAGAATAACAACCGCTTCCGACGGGTATTTATTCCGACATTCGAGAGATGGTTCGGCACGCGAGCCAACCCATGGGTCATTTTGAACTTTGTGGCCATCCCGGTCCTTCAAACCATCTGGGACGCTGTATACATGGCGGATGGGGTAGAGTGGACGTTCGAGGCGAATGACCCGGTTATTTATTGCGTACGTACACATCCACTTTCTCCATCTGGTACTACTGTACTCATCGTCGACCTGTACTACGTAGGTCGGCCAGTGTCTGGACGAATGGCGCGCATCATTCAAGTCGACTGCGGAAATCATGGTCGAAGAGTTCTTCGAGTCCAGCGGCGAGTCTTTGAAATCGTCTGACGCCCGTCAAGAATGGGCCGCAGGTATGCTCCATAACTTCAAATTCGTATTTGGAGAGGACGAAAAGGCAAGTGTATTCTTTGGTCAACGAGATTTGGCTGACGATTCGCGCTTTCAGGGAAAGCGGAGGTTGATGCACTCGCCGTTCGTTGTCCGGGTTTTCGCTGCACACCTCGTCCGTATCGCCGGTGCAATAGACATTGACCCGGCAGTTGAAGGCGTTTCTTCTACTCAAAAGTACCCGCCGAGGGGCGCATTGGCCCTTGCAACTGCTGCGGTAAGCACTCGACTAACGCGTTAACAAGTACTAAAATTATTTCAAAGGTCGAGCGCGTTCTTCAATTATGGGCCAACGGGGAAATGGACGCGCCCGTCACGGTGCCGACCAAGAGGAAGTTCAAGAAGACCTACATGAAGGCCGCTCCTCGGCTCAATCCCGCGGATGGCAACATCTCCAAGTTCTCCTCTGACGTTTGGGCGGCACCAACCACTAACTACTACAAGTCGATTATAAAGATGAAGCCGGGCTCACTCGAGGCAATTGTCAAGGCAGCGAATGCTTTCTTGTCTCAAGCGCGTCTTCAAGTTCAAGGTTCATCAGTAGGCCCTGGCAGCATCCTTGACGACGACAACGACGACGACGACCTTCGTGCTTGTCTGGTGGACGATTCAGACCTTGATTCGGGCTCGGAATAGATATATTGTGCTTGGGCACAATCACGGTCTCTATCTCTTAAAACATGGTTTTTATCACACCACTAGACTGTTTTCCATACGGTACTCTACAATCGCTTTTACCTACTGTAATTTTTCCAGAATAGGGACGGAGCCCTCAGATTTCGCGGGTCTGAGGCGTAGCGAAGCATGAGCGGTGCCTTAGAGCCTTGTCTTCTTTGAGTAGGCAAGCGGCACGTGCTCATTCCTTTCTTGCGCGCCGCCACCTGCCCGCCCATTTCAACCGGTCTGAAATACCGGGTCTTTAAATTTTTCCCCGCCCACCACGCCCTTTTGCTATGGGATCAATGATGAGGATCGCTGCTCGACGCACATCAGGTCGCCCCCGGAGGGTTCCCACCCACCCATCGCGACCTCGCCTCGGCAGCAGAGACCCTCATTCTCGATCGAGAAGCGCTTCGCGCTTTCGCCCGTTCTCTTTGCCCCGTTTCCCTCTCATACCTCTCGAGCATGGACTCCATATTTACCTAATTACCCACAACGCTTGTACATGCCCCCGTAACCTCACACCGAATAGAGCCCAGTCGGCCATCTCCTCCCGGCGCTAACAAACCCTCCGTGCCGCGCCACCCTCGTTCACCTCTCCCATCGCCCAACGCGGCACGGACCCTCCCCTCGTAGAAGCAGAACTGCAACTCGCAAAGATACTTGACGACGTTTCTCGCGGCGCATGAATGCATAAACGTATGAACGTATATGAACCATCGTGCATACGACTATTACATGGCTAAAATGTCCTATATACCAATCAACGTGCACTACTCCACAATCCTTTTCCGCCGCTCTTTATATATATAGCGAATCAGGATATGACAGGGCAGGTAACGGAACAAGATGTTAGCAAGGGAGCTCAGAAGAGATACGAAGTAATACGGCGCGCGCCGAGCTACATTATATTATTCCGTCTTGGCACTTTTACCCTTCTTGACCCAACAAAAACCCGACGCTGGTGCTGATCGCCCCGGTGTAGTACGGCCACGCCGCGCTCAAGAAACGCGGGTAGCCATCGTGGCGCGGTGGAACGACCGGCACCGTCGTGCTCGACTGGAGAGACGTCCAGCCGCGACGGCGGTAGTCGAGCACGAACTTGAACACGCCGTGGCGGTCGGGGAGACGGAACGAGGCTCTGTACAAACCGGGCTTGCCAGTGACGGGGAGGAGCGCGGTGCGGACGTGCGGGTCGAGCATGGCGAAGTCGACCTGGAGGTCGGAGCAAGGCGCCCATCCGCTCTCGGGATCGTACTGGGAGATATGGGTCTCAAATACCTGTGGAACGACGTGTCAGGTCAGAGGCGACATTGCAATCTAGGTGAAGACGCACGATGTTTTCGTTGATGGTGTAGTGCTCGCGTGGTTCGGTCTCGTTCACGAGGTGATGCGTTGTGCTGTCGATGCGAAGGACAAGTTTCTCGCGGAACGTCCAGGCTGCTACGTCGCGCGCGAACTGCGCGTTTCCGGACTTGTCGCCTCTGCAAAGTAAAACCAGGTTTAGGGGAGTTGCGGTGAGTGAAGGAAAGTGGATTCACGCACGATGGAAGCGGCTTGTTCGCATATTCGTCGGAAAATAGCTCGAGGCCGCCAACCCAGGTGATGCGTGCGTTGTCGCGGGTCTGGAAACCAGTCACGATGCCCAAAGAACTGCCCGCCCAGAGCCCTCTCCGCCGCGTTCGGCATAATCGAATACGACATCAACACTTGCGTCCGAGTCGGTGTCGGAAGCGAAGCTCTCGGCTGGCGCGTGGAGGATGGAAACAAGTAGGGGATTGTTGGCATGTGCGAAGGGAATACCGGAGAACCATATGGGAGGCGTGTTGGGAGTCAAGAATGGATGCGCTGGAGGTAAGGAGACGGGGATGACGCCCGGGGGCGTGTCGCGTGCGGGAAAATGGGGGATGAGAGGGGTTCCGGGGGGGAGGATGAGTGAAAACTCTGAGGCGAGGGTAAAGATGGGGGTCTGAGAAAAAACTGGAAGAGTTTAGAGAAGCGGGTGTTTCAGAGCGCAAAACTCTCACTTTTTGAGTCTGGATCAAAGAGAATTATATGATTAAAGCCCTGGACGTCGTCCTCAATGATACATGGTGTCTCAGAGATCTCAGCCTTGGGGGCACGTCGGAAAGTTACTCTACCACGGTGCTATGGCTTCGCCGTGCGCTGTGCACCCTGGGCAGGTGCTGTGAACGACCGGGTCATCAATGCATCAGGAGCAACTCATGTGCAGAGCGCATGGTGGCTGAAGCGCTGATCGCCGATGGGGAGTCAGTTGGTATTTCTGAGCGAGCTGCTGGCAAGTCAGCGACTCAGCGCCCCCCACGGGAACTCCTTTACATGCAAACGTATCAATAGATTGCAGGAGGACCCCTTGGGGCCCTCCTGCATTGCTCGTGCCAGTGAGATTAACGAGAGGCTGTGGAGGAACTGGCTCTACAGTGTTCTTACAGCAGAGGAGACCCGGGCCCTTTGAGGGTCCCGATAACCAGTTGTGTACAGTAGGATTTACTAGAGCTTTACATCGCTTGCTTGCTATGACAAGGCCCACGCGACCATTTATTTCTCCATTCAGCCACCGTCCCCTGTTCGATCATTTTAGTTCTCACCGACTCGTTCGTCGACGGCGATGACAACGGCGGCGGGCTCAACAAAGACCCCACCAGGAAATAGCCTCGTACTGTATGTCCGCGATCGCATTGGGCTAACCGGACCATATCCATAGTCGCTATCTTCCATACATCTTTCCACCCCACACGGGCAACGACCTCGACTGGTCTCCCAAAGCTAGCGATGGTACCCGCTCTCTCCTTTATTTCCCCAATCATCCCGACGCTCACTCTTCCATGCAGACTTACAACTCGATGGCGTAGAGATCAGCTCGCTGCCCAGCGGATTACACCTCGTAGAGCAGGACGTCGTGTGCGTCTCCGTTCCCTTTCCTTTACCCTCGCCTCACCTTTTGGTATAAGTACTTCACGAAGGACGGCCTGCGTGGCGTATGCGCTTTTACCCGGCGCCAGACATCCGAGCAAGGCCAGCCCGGCTTCCGTCTCCTCCCTCGGCATCCTCCTCGCGCGATCCCTGCGCGCGCGCCCTTGGCGCCACGTTCCCGCACTCAAAGCCTTCGTGCGCGATCTCCACTCCGATTCCACCGCCCAGGGCTATAGCAGCCAAGGCGTCTGGGAGCCCGCCCGGCGGTTCTTCGCGCTACGCAAGGCACATCTCCAAGATCTGGGCGGCGCTGGCGCGTGACATAGGTGGCGTGAGGAACTAGAATTCATTATGGACGATGGTGGGATCGAGGACGGTAGCGATGGGTACGAGGTGAGTCGCAACGCTTAAAGAGAGCATTCCGACCAGCTCATTCGTTATAGCAGTACACACACGCTTCCCCGACGCTGCACCTCCCCCACCTTCTGCGCGTGCTGGGACCCTCCTCAGTCACGCTAGACAAGCATGTTCTCGGTCGCAACGGATACCCATATACACGCAACCGCCCGTCGAAGCGGCGTGCTTCCTCTTCCAGGTAGCCGCGGACATGCGGACATGTGTTTCGAAGACCAGACGACCCCCGCGACCCAGGGCGAGCCCAATGCTGCCCTGCAATTGAAGGGTAAGCACAAGGAGGGCATCAACGTCCGGTATCATAACCCTACACGACGTCGACATGCTCGAACGCGAGTCGCAGACCGGCCGCGGTTGGATAGCATGCACGACCGACGCGGTCTTCCTCGAAAAGCCGCAATATTACGACCTGACCATCGACTTAACCTTCTACGCACCCACCGAACGCCGAGCGACCGGGCCTGCAGCTAGGGATCAAGGAGCCGTACGCGCGCAGGCCGACCTACCGTCGCTCCAACGTACGCTTCCCCTGGAGCGACGTGAAACTGGTACGTACCCCCGCGCTCAACGATGGCCGTCCCTGAACTCCGGGCAGTGGACCGAGCTCGACCGTATACTCCAGCTCGACGCAGATACGAACCGCGTCGCGCGCATCGTGCATCGGCCCCAGTCTGCGCATGGGCGGACGCGTGGGCGTGTACGAGGAAGTGTGGGTCTTCTGCGCGAGGCTCTGCTCCGGCCTATGACGCAGTAGCAGTACCAATGGAACCAATGGACCGCGGGACCAGTGGGCGTGGGCCGGGTTCCCGCGCGACCGGTCCGGACACTGCGCACATGTACGTGCGCAAGGAGATGGCATCGAAGGGCGCCGGGCGTCGTACCGCCCACACGACGACGATGCGGGCAAGTGCGACTCCAGCGACGAAGACGAGGACAGCGCGGTGCTGGTGTGCAGCCGGCAAACGCGCACGATGCTCGCGCTTCTGCAGACGTTCCATGTGAAGACGCGCTTCCTCCTCTCCCGCCTTGCCACCGTCCTCCCGTCCACCGCGTCTTTTCTCCCGGACGCGCAGCCGACGCCACGTGATTTGCTCACGGTCGTGCTTAGTAGTCTCGATGCGCGCTTCGTCGAGTAGCTTGCGGAGGGGTATGCGGGTAGCGCGCGTGTCTGCGCCGTGGATGGCGCAACTTGCTTGGCTGGCTCGTGGGTGCCGCTGTTGGAGGGTCAGCGCAGCGTCGTCGTAGTATCAAGCATGGGCGTACTCACCGTGTCTTGTTTAAAAGCACGAGTGTGGGATGGACGGATGACTCCTGGTACTGCGGAGTCGTACCTTTGAACGTACATACCATACATATCGCTTTATCTATCCATCCTTCGCTCTGTCCGTCCTCCCTGTCGCCGTCTTTTGTACCTCCAGTAATGCATGGATTTCCCAGTCTGATGTGAGCGAACGTCGGTTTTTGGAAAACAAGTCCGGGGTCACTACAAATGAGTATGCGCCGCGCCATCAATACGTGCAGATTGCCGCAGGGAGTGCGTGTCAACAATACAGTGGGGACGGGGCGTTCAGCGCGTGCCAGTACGAGCCCGGTTTCCTCATCTTCTCCTCTGGCTTGGCTCGGACATCCCTTGCGTGTTCAATGCAAACGAAACTTTATCTGCTTCCGTGTCAGCTTAGCCGCTCACACGCGCCACATCGGTTTGCTCTGGAAGTCATTATAACACGACTCTGAGGCTGGCTTCGGCCCAAAAATGCGTCACCAGGCTCGACCAGCAGCTCTTCCAGATGCGGCACAGCGGACGAGTTCCTCAATGTTGCCGAGTCTCCTGCATCTAACTTGAACTTTGAGACCATCCCCATCATGATCTCTGTACACACCAGTGATATGGCTGGGGGGCCTCGTGTTGGCTGCGACGGTAATTCGGTGACAGCGGCAGCGTGAATGCGTTCTGAGACATCGAGCTGGATCTCAACTCTACTCTTCCCTGAACCTGCGCTTCCCAGGCGCTTGTACGAGGCGCTGGAGAGCCGCAATGGGACATATGGTCGAGTGGACACCACTGGTAGGGACGGGGAAGAAGAATTCTATCCTGTCGGTCGTCCCAAGTGGCCTTGAATCATTTGTTGACCATACATGGTGAAGACCCTCTTATCTCACAAACGAAGACGGGATTTGGTGATAACGATGCACAAAGACCGAGTATATCGTATACATAATACACTTGAGTACACAATTCCTGGATCACCCGACCTTCAAGAATTGCGCGAGAATGCTGGTTTCAAAAGACGTTTAAACCAATGCCCCTTTCCATGCGCATGTACATTAGCCGAAGACCGAGATGGCTCTAGAAGCATGATGAGATTAGCTTAACAGATACAAGAGTAGACGAACCAATATCAGTGGCCATAAGAAAGCTTGCAGACACCTCAACAGAGTCTTGAGAAGATCCGGTAAGGTGTTGTCGGATTTTCAAGTCAATATTCGCCTCCCGATAGTCCAGCTCCGCCTGAGTCAGTGCAGATTCAGAGGAGAGGCCATTGAGACGTAAGAACGTGGCATGCTTGAAGATAAGGATAATGGCTTGCAAAGAGGTTAAATGCGCTCTCAAAAAGATAAAGTGCAATACCAAAGATCAAATGATGACCGGTGAACTAGAGAAATAAACGTCAGAAGCCATAGAACCAGATGGCTGTGATGCAAAAACAGCACATTTTCGACGGTGGGCAGTGACATAGCCTTCATTGCCTTATGAAAAAGCGAGACTGTTGGTTCAGCGATCATACGTATCTCAGAGCACTTACAGATAAGAGAACCGACGGTGGACATGATAAGCAGGTTCAAAGAAGAGCATGCACGCACGTGCTAGTGGGCCAGGAATGAGTATGGTCAAATTAAAATAAAGTCAAGGACAGGGATGATCCAGGCAGAGAAACAGAGCAAGAAAAACAGCCACTCACATTCTGGAGAGCCGAGGACGGGCCTCATAAGCAGACTTGAAAGGCAGCACACTAATGTAGCCACTCACCAACTGGAAAGCCGAGGACAGCCGTCGTCAGTAGCCTCGAAAAGCACCGAGCCACGGCAGCCACTCACTCTCTGGGCAGCCGAGGACAGCCATCGTCAGTAGGCTCGAAACGCACCAAGCCATGCCGGCCACTCACTTCCTGGACAGCCGAGGACAGCCGTCGTCAGAATACTCGAAACACACCGGGCCATGGCAGCCACTCACGAACTGGACAGCAGAGGACGGCCGTCGTCAGTAGACTCGAACGCACCGAGCCACGGCAGCCACTCACCGACTGGACACCCGAGGACAGCCGTCGTCAGTAGGCTCGAAACGCACCGAGCCATGGCAGCCACTCACCGACTGGACAGTCGAGGACAGGCCGTTGTCAGTAGGCTCGAAACACACCGAGCCACAG
Organism: Lactarius pseudohatsudake; assembly: GCA_021525015.1. Lineage (NCBI taxonomy): Eukaryota > Fungi > Basidiomycota > Agaricomycetes > Russulales > Russulaceae > Lactarius > Lactarius pseudohatsudake. The sequence continues at coordinate 61,784 of JAKELH010000417.1, forward strand.
CAGCTACTCACTCTCTGGACAGCCAATGACAGCCTTCGTCAGTAGGCTCGACACCCACCGAGCCACGGTTAGCCACTCACCAACTGGAGAGCCGAGGACAGCCGTCGTCAGTAGGCTCGGAATACACCGAGCCACGGCAACCACTCACCAACTGGACAGCCCAAGACAGCCGGCGTCAGTAGGCTCGAAACACACCGAGCCACGCAGCACTCACTCTCTGGACAGCCGAGGATAGCCGTCATCAGTGGATTCGAAACGCACCGAACCACGGCAGCCACTCACAGACTGGACAGCCGGGGACAGCCTTCATCAGTAGGCTCGAAACGCACCGAACCACGGCAGCCACTCACGAACTGGAGACAGCCGAGGACAGCCATCGTCAGTAGGTTCGAAATGCACTAAGCCATTCCAGCCACTCACTGTCCTGGACAGCCGAGGATAGCCATCGTCAGTAGGCTCGAAACGCACCGAGCCACGGCAGCCGCTCACGTCCTGTACAGCCGAAGACAGCCGTCGTCAGTATGCCAAAAAGCACCGGGCCCACGGCAGCCACTCACGAACTGGACAGCCGAGGACAGCCGTCATCAGTAGGCTCAAAACGCACCGAGTCACGGCAGCCACTCACTTCCTGAACAGCCGAGGACACCCGTCGTTAGTAGGCTCGAAACGCACCGGGCCATGGCAGCAACTCACGGACTGGACAGCCGAGGCAACCCGTCGTCAGTAGGTTCGAAACACACCAGGCCACGGCAGCCACTCACTTCCTGGACAGCCGTCATCAGTAGGCTCGAAGTGCACAGGGCCACGACAGCCACTCACGAACTGGACAGCCGAGGACAGCCGTCGTCAGTAGGCTCGAAACGCACAGAGCCACGGTGGCCACTCACCACCTGGAAAAGCGAGGACAGCCGTCGTCAGTAGGCTCGAAACGCACCAAGCCATGGCAACCACGCACAAACTAGACAGCCGAGGCCAGCCGTTGTCAGTAGGCTCGAAAAGCACCGAACCACGGCAGCCACTCACCAACTGGACAGCCGAGGACAGCCGTCGTCAGTAGGCTCGAAATGCACGGGCCACGGCAGCCACTCACTTCCTGGACAGTCGAGGACAGCCATCGTCAGTAGGCTTAACACCCACCGAGCTACGGCAGCCACTCACTTTCTGGACAGCCGAGGACAGCCGTCGTCAGTAGGCTCGACACCCACCGAGCCACGGCAGCCACTCACCTTCTGGATAGCCGAGGACAGCCGTCATCAGTAGGCTCGAAACGCACCGAACCACGGCAGTCACTCACGAACTGGACAGCCGAGGACAGCCATCGTCAGTAGGCTCAAAATGCACCGGGCCCACGGCAGCCACTCACTTCCTGGAAAGCCGAGGACATCCGTCGTCAGTAGGCTCGACATCCACCGAGCCACGGCAGCCACTCACTTCCTGGACAACCGATGACAGCTATCCTCAGTCGGCCCGAAATGCACCGAGCCACGGCAGCCACTCACATACTGGACAGCAGAGGGCGGCCGTCTTCAGTAGGTTCAAAATGCACCAGGCCACGGCAGCCACTCACGTTCTGGACAGCCGAGGACAGCCGTCATCAGTAAACTCGAAACGCACCGAGCCACGGCTGCCACTCACTTCCTGGACAGTCGAGGACAGCCGTCGTCAATAGGCTCGAAACGCACAGAGCCACGGCAGCCACTCACCACCTGAACATCCGAGGACAGCCGTCGTCAGTAGGCTCGAAACGCACCGAGCCATAGCGGCCACTCACAAACTGGACAGCCGAGGACAGCCGTTGTCAGTATGCTTTACACACACCGAGCCACGGCAGCCACTCACCAACTGGACAGTCGAGGACAGCCGTCGTCAGAAGGCTCGAAACGCACCGGGCCATGGCAGCCACTCACTCCCTGGACAGCCGAGGACAGTCGCCGTCAGTAGGTTCAAAACGCACCGGGCCACGGCAGCCACTCACATACTGGACAGCCGAGGACAGCCGTCATCAGTAGGCTCAAAACGCACCGAGCCACGGCTGCCACTCACAGACTGGACAGCCGAGGACAGCCGTCGTCAGTAGGCTCGAAACGCACCGAACCACGGCAGCCACTCACCAACTGGAGAGCCGAGGACAGTCGTCGTCAGTAGGCTCGAAACGCACCGAGCCATGGCAGCCACTCACTTCCTGTACAGCCGAAGACAGCCGTTGTCAGTAGGCTCGAAATGCACCGAGCCACGGCAGCCACTCACTTCCTGGACAGTTGAGGACAGCCGTCGTCAGTGGGCTCGAAACGCACCGAGCCACGACACCCACTCACGGACTGGACAGCAGAGGACAGCTGTCGTCAGTATGCTCGAAATGCGGCGAGCCACGGCAATCATAGCTGGCACTTACAAACTAGGAGTCGGACGGAATCATGAGCTGTTTACCACAAATTAAAACTCTGTCGACACTTACCCAGATGTATGGAAATGAGACAAGACATTCCCGAACTATATCTTTGACCTCCATGCCAGTACGGGAACGCACACTGCAATCAATGTTTGTTATGATCCTCGCTCACTTTTCCCCTTCAATTGGCGCACTCACCGGTTCAAAGCTGTTTTAACACTCAATTCTAAGTTACCCCTCTGCACAGCTAAAAGCATCAATCCGACGATGTCGTCATTCAAAGCCGCAGCCGTCGTCTCAATAAGCTCATTGCAGCGCATATTTTGCCTGTTCATTTCTGCCGAAAAACATCAACACGAATCTCTGGTACTTGCCTCTGAACTCACTTTCTAATCGCACCCATCTAATATCATCGCCAAGGGGACCCAGGTAGTGCTCTTGAAATCGTTTGTCTGCCGCATCAAATACATTGTCATCTAGGCTTCCGAAATCCTCCAAATAGATTTGGACATTTCGCAGGAATTGGTCGTACTTGGTAAACACGACGATGACGGGGACTGGGAATAATTGTTGAATACAGTCATGAATGTCTGTAACGTCGCACCATTCCGGTCAGGACAGATGTCGTTCAAAAATTTGAGGTCGAGCTGTGGTCGTTGGTTGTCCATTGGGACGCAGTACCTCAATTTGATAATCAGTTGTTGTAATCGTGAACACTCGAGAATCCAAACCATATTGCCTGCAATCTGTTTGCCAGTTGCCTTTCTTGACACTTGCGTCGAATGAATTCTTTCAATGTCCCGAGTTCTTCGGCGCCACCTGACTCGATTCCTCGAGAATCGTGGAAAACATAGCGGTCATCATTGGAGAACATGAGTTCATCATCGATCGTGTGTTCGCCCCGCTGGTTCATGTTTAGAGGCAACCGAAGAAAAATACTACTGTCACTAACATCGATGGATGGGTCGAGTGTAACCTGGTCGAAGATGAGATCATACTCGCAGATAATAAGTTTGACCACGTACCCTCTCACTTCCCCAACGTCCTTTCCGGTAAACAATGGGGCTCCCCGTCGTGTCACACACCCGTTGCAGGATGGTTGTCTTTCCAGCATTCGCCCTCCCTATAATAAGGACTCGGAATCGGATCGTTGGAATTCGAGTACGATGGGGTTGTTGCGAATCCATTAGTGACGATGTGTGTGAAAGCAAGAGTCGTTGATCGATTTGATCCCGTCCTGATCGATCGAGCCGTTTCACCTTCCTTATTTGGCCCCGTCGTGAAACGCATTCGCGTCCCAATGCATTGCCACTTTTGCACAACAACTGTCGTTCTCTGTTCTTACTGATTCGTCACACTTGCGGACCGTGTATTGGCTGTCTTTTCCCTGCTGCTTGAGACATCGTGCGTCACATTACCCTTTCTCTTGGCACTTCACTCCTCTCTACCAACGTCCGATTCTGGAGTTGACCACGTTGACCTGCTCAACGACTTCACTATCGTCTTGGCCTGGTCGTAATCAACCTCCCACCAAACGACGGAACTACACACTATACAGCCCTCGGCACACGCATGCGCATGCCGAGCAGACAAAGCAGGCCAGTACATCACAGCCTACAAACAGTCCAAGCACTGCCTACCCACGCCGATCCGCGAGTTCGTGGACATGACCTCAGGTGTCGTACCCACGGCGCTCAAGAGCATCCCATGTGACTAGAATGGACGTCAGGACCGTCGTACGTCATTTGGCGTGCGTCCACTTACCCATCTTCTCCTGTCCCATCCTTCTGACTGGACATGTTGAGGACAGAGCCTCACGAAGATCGCACAGGCCGATGCGCGCCTTACCGTATTTTTCCCGAACAAGGTCGCCAGACCGAAGGACGCGTTCGAGCTGCCCTTCCGCACGGGCACGGCCGGCGACGCTCTCCCAGACTCTGCTCCTGCACCGCGTTTGCATCTGCGTCTACCTCTGCAACCGCCCCGACCTTTTCGCTCCCTTTGCTCGTACGGCCTGGCGGCGGCGGTATGAACAGACTGATGGGTGTTGGTGTGAACGCTCACTGGGGCCTCGAACTCGAACTCATCTCCCCACTTCCTGACCCTGCAGCGGCGCGCGGAGGTACCCATCATCCAAGCTCAGGCGCAAGGAGAGAGCCCACCGACCACGGCGCCGCGATGTCCGCCGAAGACGAGATCTCCGACAACAGACGAGGACATCACGCCTGTGCTGCGCGCAAAGCGGCGCCGGGGATTGGGTGCTTTCCTACACATTGGTTACAAGTATTACTGTAGTGAGTAGTTGGGATAGCATGTAATAGATCCGATTGCTAAGCGTCGACGGAGGAGTGGGTGACCGAAGCTATCGGATGCAAGGCGCCCGCGGCAAAGGGTCGTCGTCTCCTCAACGTCTCGTGCTACGTTACTAGACCCCAACGCACCTGAATGCCCAACGCCTGCACAAGCCGTGCTGTAACTTATCGGGCGGGATATGAAGGGGCTGATCCCGGAGGTAGCGGAAGTATTCGACAGAGTATTGGCATCTTCGGGTTGCTTGAACGTCTGGGAGCGATGAAGATAGATAAAATTCTGAAGGATGTTTAAACTTAAACTCGGTGCATCGCTTCCGCAGATTGGTGCGATGAATACTGTATCGCTTTCGTGTATAAAAATTTGATTTGTCGAGGTCTTCTTTTTGACGTAACACTAGGGCTGCGTACCGTACCCGTACCGAACGGGCCAGACGGGTCCGTACTACGGTCACGGCACCGTGACCGTTTGAGCTCAAAACAACTCACCAGACGGACGGTGGAGGGGACGGCCATCACCCGTCTAAGACCGTCACAGTATGACCGTCAACGGCACTAGACGGTTTGGACGGGCATCTCCAACCCTGCAACGGTTCCTCTAGGTTCTGATGGTGCCGCCGGAGCTGTTGACATTGAGAGGCCTGGGATCTCTCAGGTGGTGGTGGTCAGGACGCCATCTCTCTGAGAGGCTCTCTAGCATGTTGTGATGCTGGTCTTTGTGCAGACAGCATTCGTATTCGCCTGTTTCGCAAGCTGTTTCGGCCATTATCAACAATGCCGATTCCTCCTAACGCCGAGCCATTCCAGCCCCAACCCCGAGCTGGCTTTCGACACCACCTCACCCACTTCCGCCACGATCATGATCGTACACATCTCCAAAGTGTCTCCTTCCCCGAGTTGCAACACGGCTACAACACACGGTTATATTACACACCTCGTCAAACTGCCACAAAATTACTCCGCGAGCACGCACGATCCATTTCCTTTTCCTTACCAGCCCTGGCTGGGTCCTCGCCGATTCACAGTCGCGCTGTAAGGTCAGCACGGGCTCCCGAAATCGTCTGTTTTCGGTGTTTTCGGTCTCGGTCCGACGTCACATGGCTGGGCCATATCGGTAGTATCGTCCCGCATCATCCTCGCCATCGATCTCAACACCTTCCTCCTTCTCCTCGCTCTCATTCCTTTGCCCTCGCCCGCCCTCGCCTCTCGTCGCCAACCCGCGTCGACGC